>JAHZNE010004460.1:0-27552 GCA_027744055.1 Callyntrura sp. NNG-2020 | reverse complement strand
GGTGACCCCCGTGGTGACCCCCATGATGCCACCCACCAGCTGCAGCTTGGAGGTCCTCCTTCTTTACGTCGGCATATGTGAGGGCTACTAGCGCAAGGGCTAGGATAATGAGGGCCTGTAAAAGAAATCACAATAACAAAATATTCACTCAAATCGTCTGCCAACTCAGGTCGACTTTGAATTTCGATTTTTATACAATTGCTTCAGAAACTTACAAGTAATTTGGCCATTTTTGTTAGAAAATACGTTAGCAGAACAATTTCTATAATTTAATGTTTCTTATTGAACATAAACTACACAACTGACTTGACTTTTTGAGACTCTTTTGCCTTATATATCCAATTGGAAGCAATTCAGTTTTCATGCAATGGATAACTACTTAAATTTGGTATCATTATTGTTATTGTTGGCTTTGTAGCAAAATCTGTTTTTTCTTGCTTCAAATTTAATTATTGAGGTATGCATTGTATTGAATAATGCTATTACTTAAATGTCTAGCTACTAAATTTATGAAACGAATGCACAGAGCAATTAATTATCAAATTTACAGTGTATGCTAGAAATGCAAGGGAAATACAGTCAACGTTGCCAGCTAAAAAAACTATCAAAAAACTGTTAGCTAGTGCACCCATGCTCTTTCAATATTATCAAATAAGTTTGTTGCATTGCAGCATCATAGAACTCTGCTGCTTAACCGCCCTGAAAGTCAGCGTGCGTACCTAAACAATGATCAGTACTAAAAGTTGTGGAGGTGTGATTATACTATACTAGCGCTCTTTAATTTTAGAGCGTGCTAGCAGCAGTAATCATAAAGCGTATCGATGTACTTCCTCATTACAATTTTTACGAATTGCTTCCTCTCGTCCGTTGCAACAAAAACATTATTGTTGTGAGTGACGCTCCGCTTTGGTGGTGTAGCAGGTTAAACGGTGGTAGGTTTTGTTTGATCTATTTTCGGACTTATTAAAGGAAATTATTGGTTAGAGCTGTATGAAATTAGTATAAGAAGGCCCCGCTGCATTGACCACAAAAAAAAACAAAATATAAACATGAATTGTTATTTACTGTTCTACGTAGATTTAAGTATACAGATAGTAGTAATTTTTGCTAGAATTAGTGCTGGTTTCAATAATAATGCCTCAATTTTTAAGGCCAGTCTGTTATTATATGGGATCACGCTTCTGTTCATCCTAGATAGGTGCCACTAAAATACAATTTGATATTCGCATTTGCAAGACAGCTTCGGCAGTGTTTTTATTTACCTCCTTACCTTTTGAACTGCTCCGCGCCATTAGTGTAAAAATCAATCTTTGTTTCCTCTTTTTTTATGAATAGGAAGTGCACTCATTATGAGAAATGTCGGACATTGCATTTTTATTCTACGTTCGTTCCAAAAATGTAATTTCTTCTTTTTTATTAAAGATGTACGTAGAATGAGATTGTGAATAAATGAAAATAAGTAAAAATGTTGAAGTTGATACAAATACACAGAACCGCATATTTCACATATTTCTTGACTTGTAGCTTTTATTATAAAGTTTTCTTGCACATTGAGATTATACGATACGTTATCATAAGAATTTTTATTAAATGCAATCATGTATCCTTTGTAAATGTGCACATTTGTTCCTAATAATAAGTGTTGCAGCTGCGCACATAGATTTAACAGTATTTTTGGATAACCAAAAATTTAACTAATTAAAACGTTAGAGCTTCATTCCTTAAAAAGAGTACAAATATCAAAGGAATGCAACGGCAAACACACTCAATATTTTTGCCATCTCAATAAGCTATATATGTAAACATTCATTCATGCCATACCATACATTCGCATTTCCTCTTATAATAAAGGGTTGTAGTTTAGGAAAGAGGAATCTAAATGTACATGATGTACATTTTAAAATTTCGACTTCTAAAATGTTGAAAGTTTTCTGGAGTGTACTTGCTTGCTATTGTATCTAATTAATAGTGTCTGCTTGTTGGTTCCTCACCACAATAAATTCATGTACTCGTTAAATTACACCCATGAAAGAAAGAAATTCCTTGCCCTAATAATAAAATATCTTATTAGAATGATTAATTCAGTGACAACTTTACAGATAGTAAACACTAACTGCATTTCCTGTGTAATAAAGACAAATAATCGAAATACATTATCTAGCATGTATGATAAGCAACAAGCAACCAATTATTATAAATGAAAATAGCTGGTGCGGAGTAAAAATCTAAAATTGTTTATCAAAAACAAAGTAATACAATAGTTTCAGCCTTATTTCCATACTCCCTGCCGCCTATATGCAAAAAATTGGACTTAACATTTGATTGATGCATTTGCTTACTCGCGTTACGAAAATTTATTGTTGAAGGAAACGAAGCATGCAATAATGCACAGTTACATGGACTCATTCACAATCAGCCAACATCAGTTAAAATATTATGACACGGCGTTATTAACACCTTTAAAAGTACACCCCCTACGAAATTACCAAATAAAAATGCAAGTGTACAAAAAAGTGCTAAAATTATTTTTTTATCATACAAACGGACACTGTCTGTAAAAGGTTTAAATAGATATATTTATACTAGTATAACAGCACTCAACAAAAGTTAACGTTACGTAATTTTAACTATATCCAGTATTTTCGTACAAGTATATATATATGTATGTATGTACATTAAAAGTATGTATTTACATCACCGGCTTTGGGCTCCTTAGCTTAGTTCATTGTTAGAAATTGATAACTGAACTATAGATTATATATATAATTTATACATGTGCATGTTGATGTCTACCTACACTTGTCAATTAATACACTGTACAATAATTAATGCACAATTTACAATGTTAAATGTATTTCATACGAATCTCACAGATAAACATTTCATAATGAAGAGATGACAATATTTTATTTGTACAAAATATACACATTCAATGCTTCACACCCAGTTCAAATTTTTGACTATCTTTTTAAAACAATAACAAATTATCTGACATGATACACACTTCTTCCCGTAAATACATAATTCGTCTGCTACAATATGCAGACTTTGATGAAATTATTTTTGTTTTACCTCATAGACTTCTTATTACCCCAATTAATATTATATTTTAATCTATCACTGAGTTGGTTCACATGTTCTCAAATTATATTAAACTGAACAAAACTACATGTTCTACTTGGTATACAACCACTCGGGGGCCCAACCTCTGTATTCTAGTACGTGTCGGTTTCTACATCTCTATATCGTCCGCGGAATTAATGGATAATATTGAATAAAGTACATTTAACATGCAACCTTCTAACAAAGTTGTAGTTGCCAAAACGTTCGCTGTATTTTACAAATATCTTTTCTACTGACTACAACTTTGGTTTTCAAGTACATCTCTGGTAATATTACAAGATAAAAATGATAAACGCAAGAGAGGGAAGTAATTTGTCAGTCAGACGAAACCATTACGTTCGCAGACTATGTAACAGTATTAAACTGTAATAGCATAAAGTACAATGATTATAGATACATACATTGTAATTATCTTTTTTATAAGAAGTATCGAAAGTTGTTTTAGAAAACAATTCATCTCGAAACTAAACTACATGCTGATCTGGACGTTCCCATTTCTCCATAAATTACTGCGGGTGAAGTGAGTACTGCTGCCGTTGCAATTTTAGCAGTTGTGGAGGTATCTGTTCGAAAGGTTGTTGGAGGAGAAGACAAATCTGCCGTGCTAATAATGCTGCTATTTGTTTTCGGATTGGTAGCTGTTAACTTTGTTGCAGATACTGCTTTGTTACAGTTGTTCGTTTTTCGTCTCCTACTTCTTTTGTTTGTTCCTGCTGCATTTGTTGCTGAAGATGGTCTTAAGGATCTAATGAAAGGGGATGATTGAAGGACTAGCATAATCTGGAAAACACTGGTAAACGCCAAGAAAGATATTATACTGGCGGTTATTAGGAGATCACAGGCTTTGAATTGAGAACTCCCTGAACCCGTCACAGCTTGGGCACATTGACCTGGAAAAAAATGAAAGGAACAGGATGTTAGTTATTATTATTTCATAGCTTTTCTTCTTTTTTTGCTGTCATCCAAGGGATTCGGAAACAAAATTAGATAAGACTCGAATATAATTATGATTCATTGTGTTTACAAACCATCAATCGTGAGATTAAATGCCCAAACACCCTCAATCCCTGGGCTGACGTTTCTCCGACAAGATTCACTGCTGCTGAACACACGAAGACCATCATCGGTCTCTTGATAATTGAAACAGTAGCGACGAGCTGAAGTTGAGGACCGGCTGAGTGATGATGCGATAAGGAATCCAGTTCCATTCTCTTCCCAACTTCCGTGACATTCGTAAGCTGTAATAATAATAAAAAATGCTGAACATGAAAAATTTCATAGTGATCTCACATTGTCATAAAAACGCCAAACCGCCCACCGCCGCCCCACAAAAGGCTTCAAACACAGAAAAATTAAGCGACCCCTCGGGCCAGCTTTGTTCCATAGAACAAGTATAAAAACTTACATCTAATGGGATTATGGTTGGAGCATTTTGAATGAAATTCCATCGTTGCTCGGTCTCCACATCCAACAACTAAACTATGAAATCCGCCTTGACCCATTGTACCACAGGAGTCGCGAACGACACGACCATCATCGGATACCCCAGTTGCCATGTATTTCCCTAAATTCGGGCAGCGATTAGACTTTGCCTCAGGATTTACAAGCGTTACGTAAGGCAAAGTTGGTCCCAGAGCGTTTGCCTTTCCACAGTCGAAGTCTTCGTTCATCTGGTCCGACTTTCGCAGCATTTGAATCTCAGTCACATGTTTCGCCCTTTGGTAAATGTGCATACAGACCTCCTCGCTTTTGCTGTGGAATGGAAAAGTAAAAATGCATTGTATGCGTCATATGCGTGTTTGTATTATTTAAAAATATTTCCCCCAACTTTCTCTCCCAACTTAAGAAAACTCTATTTTCACCAGGGACTTTACAATTTACATATGCATTATGCATGGGGTCTTTGATGGATAAAAAGAAAAATGGATGTACATTCATAGAATGTATTTCACATTCATACGCTAAAGTGCAGGAAATATTCTGAAAGTTTTAAAATGGATTCCACACGATTCTTCAAAGACGCATGATTTTAAAAGAACAATAATGAATGACCTTCCCTTACATGTTACAGTTACAAATAATGCCGATTCCCTAAAACATAACACATTGTATGCATGTGTAACCGTTTGTGGGAAGAAAATATTTGACTTGTATATTGAGTACAATACAGCACACAATACCACTTGGTAAAAACACGTCCTTAAAAGAAAAAAATTTGGTGAACTTTATCCTCCTGAAAACTTCCTAAAATCCTTTCTATTTTCCAAATTTCTTCCTCACAAATTCTTTTGTTGTGCATATCCATTTGAAAAAGTACATTTTTCAACTGGAAAGGGCACTGCTTCTTATGCAACAATAAAACACTATTGCATTGTACTCTAGTATTCTGTCAAACAAGGTTGTATGCATTATCCATTTTTTCAGTTTTAGCAATTCTCAAAGAAAGCAGAAAGAAACAAAGATTATTACAACATTGAACATTGAATTATCAGTTCATCATTATTTTTTTCGTTTGGCTAAAGTGTACGTTAAAAACCAACAACATATACACTATAATTACAAAATGTGCAAATACAAGTTTCTTCTTATCAATGAAATGAAAACGGGAGCAAATATATTTCTCTTGACGGCATATAGTCGATTACGCGAGTACTATTGGTAATCCATTGATATACCCTACACAATTATATACCATGTACGTTTAAAATAGACAACGCGGCACTCTGAAGAAGAAAATACCATCAGATGCAATCGCCATCATCATCTTCTCACACAATGCTTATTGTATAAGAGCAGTACAAACATATCATGTCCCTTACACCTATAATACAATGCAAAAAATGCAATGAAGATTCCAATTTCCTTCTGTTCGATTGAGTGTATCGGTGCCTATTATTATATGTCTTCCTGACCTGATCGAGAGGTAGCGTTCACTTTGCTTTCTGTAGCATCTTATTTTTTTGTGTTCTAGATGCTTTGCAAACACACTTTACACAACATGGCTACAAATACAACCACAACTACGACACATTTTCTAGTAAAACTTTCAGGAAGGATGAGAAATTGTGAAAAGTACAAATAAATGCATCCCGTGCACGTCAGCCTCATCCATTTCTTCCCCTTTATACTTTTCTTTATTTCCTTTCTCTTCAGAAATATCCCATTTTACTTTCTTCTTTTGTATTTTCACTCTTTTTGTGCATCTTCTTTCGGTACCCATCCTTTTTGTTCACGTTACAGCGTGTTCATATATGAAATGGATATAGTAGTTAGTCAGTGAGAAGAATGATATATGTAAGTGTAAACTTACCACCCTTGTGTGTGTTTAGCTACAATGGCAACATGCCGACCCTCGACGATATCCACGCGACTTTGACAAACAATTCTCGTACCACCGGTGAAAAGGGATGAGGATAATAATGACGGGGCCGAAAAGAATCCGCCTGAAGTTCCGGTGTTTCCAGCAGCCACCCCAACTGCTCCTATACCTCCAAGACTAATACCCGCAGCAGAACCACTTGCTCCTAAAATAGGGAGACCTGCAATACCCAAGCTGCCGCTGTTACTTCCTATACCTCCTCCACCGCTCAGAGAATAATGCCCGGATGAATTCCTCCGGTTGTCGTCCGTGATGTGCATCGTTGAGTTCTTATGATGCATCTTTGCTGACATTTTCCCATCCAGAGTGTGCCAATGGTGGGAAGCCACCCAAGCAGGAAACGCACACTTTCCTTCTGCTTTGTCCACTGTTTTTCCGTTCGTTCAAATAATAATAATCCCGTTTTCATTGTTGAACAGGGTGGTGGGAAGAAGACGTTGGTAGGGTTTGTGAGTTATGTTTGGTAGCATCATCATCATTGATTTGGAAAAAGGAAAAGAAAAAAGAGCAAAACAATTTATTAGCATCACCATCATCAGTAGCGCAGCATTAACGTTCTCAGTTCTCCTCATCAACATTGTCGCTTTCCACTTGCTTCACATCTTCATCAAGAGAACCATCTCTCATCAAATTTACCAAAGCTTCATGCAAAGTCTAATACAATTTAACTAGTACTAGTATTAGCAACATGTTCCAAAACTACCATACGCACCTAACTAAACAATAGCTTGGTAGTTTCATGGTTGAAGGAATCAAAGTATGATGCCAATGCCAACATTAAACTCGTCTTTATCTCGGACAAGGTTGTACAATACTCATTCTGGGTGCATGAACACAATGTTGGAAACAACAAACCTCCGAGAACATTCAACAATATTTATTTTTATATTCCCTACCATGATTCATGCTCATGCATTTTACGCTCCGTATAAAATGCTCTTCGCTCCGTTTGCAAGACGTTGGAAGCTTCTTTTTTAAAAGCCACGATATAAGCCTTGTGCGTAACTTTTGTCGTTTTATGCATACTCAACCTCATCATCGTCACGAAGAAAGGTACATATTCTTTAAAACCAGTATTCACAATTGTCAGTATATTTAGGAACATTTGCCTTAGCTTAAAGTTTGCCATTATTTTTCAGGATTTTAGCAATTTTGAATTGGTGCAAGATAATCTTCGAATTGTACAACATTTTACAATGTACCTGCTTCTTACATACTTGCATGCCTACGTCAGCCAATAGAACTAAACTAGAACTTTTAGTGTACCGGTACCAGGTTAATGCGATGGGGTTCAACGAAATTAAATCACTAGTGTTAGTCCTGCATGAACGTTGATCGAGCATTACATTTGACTTCCGTTCATATCGTCGTTTCTGAGGTACAATTACCGTTATAGAATTCATTATTACCAAAAACGAAGGGAATGATGTAAAGTGGTCACACGGGATTGTTTAATGAGGGGAATGATAATGACATGTACTACACTATGACATGAAAACAAACGGAGCATAGCACAGAGCCAAAACTGTTAACGTTCCTTCTACAGATAGATTATTCATATTATCATTTATTTTGCATATTATGATCATCTTTATATTATCATCCACATCGTAATTATAAATCATTAGCTGGATCGAAACACTGTAATTCAGTCACCAACACAGCTTTTATAATAAATATAAAAAAACCCGTTGGAAATTTTAAGACCTACAGGTCGATGGACTGATTTATTCATGGATTTTAAAAAGAATCGACCACAAGCACCAATGCAAATAGTGAGTAGGTAATATAATGAAAATTGTAATGTGGAACTGTACTGCCTGCAGTTCCTCTTCCATTTAATGGAAGAATATTGTGCGCTTATGCCTGAAAGTGCACTCGATTGTACTGCGTGGCGTTTTTAGGACTTGAATTCAGTTTCAGTGCGTCAACATGTACTGTTTCATGGTGATCATATTATGTTATGCATGGTATTGATATATATATAGCCACCCTGGCAAACAAACAACAGTGTACCAACAATAAATATTTGGAAACATGCACGTGGGGCGCCCAACGGCTGAATTCCGAAAGCCAAAAATGTACAGTAATTTCACCAGTTTCATCAGTACGCCAGAAATCCCAAAATAAAGAACAGCAAGCTTGGATGTGATGGGTAATAGGTACAATAAAGTATTTTCCTCCCTAAAGTTTACCTTATAACCAGGTTGCAAAATACGAACCTCACATCGGTCTTTATCGGAACTTTGTGTATTTATAAAGACTATAAAACTTCTTATTGTTGGGATCTTCGTTCTGTCTGTGACCGTGGCAGTAAAATGGAAATCTCCAAAATAGTTTCCTCTCTCCAGTCAGTATCCAACTTTAGCTCCAGTAAATCCTTAGAATAATCCCTGGCTACTATCCCTATCCCTCATCCATACGATAATAATAATGTTTCGAACGTGTTGTATATGTACACTGGTGCCAGAACATAGACCGTGGTCTCACTATTACCACTGTCATGTGCACAGCAGCGTGTAAAAGAAAACTTTCTTCATTATTGCTTCTCCCATTACGAGGATTATCATGATGATCGTTATTATTTTCATTTATTCACCTTGCTTACTCTCTTTTGCAAGGATGGAAGAAACGAAACGAGGAGCCAATATTAAGATCCTGTGATATTTTACTGTGTAATAGACTAGTTTCTCGTCGTTAGAGCAAAAATACATAAAGAAAGGTTGCTTCCCGTGTTACCTGGTCTTTGTCATCATCATCATCCTTATCATGCGTTTGAGTATATGAAATGGACTGGAGGGAGACTGGAGAAGTTGAGATAAGCATGAGAATAATGCTTTTGTATGGTTTTGACTACTTATTTATATTTTGCTCACGACGACCACAAGGTGGTCCTGATTATACATACAACAATATGGGTTCTGGTAATAGATGCAACAACTATATAACACATTAACATCGTTACGACTGTATTTAGCTTTAATTTTTTGTTATCTGTATTATGTCCTATGAATGGTCTCAATAGCAAATCATCGCCCACAAGTAACAAACAGACCATAAGAAAATGATGATGAGGATTATGATTATGATGATCGCACGACGATTCCTTATCCTTTCACTTCACCCACGAAATAGATTAGTGTGGCTATTATTACTACAATTTTCGAATTTATGTTTCTGGCATGGATAGCTATTTCAGCGTATGTTCAAAAAGTTTAGTTGAAACATAATCGCTGTAAAAGTAACATAAACTCAAATCACCGTAACTTGTATCAACTCAAAGTTGGGAAACAAACCTTTTGTAAATGTAAGTGTGCGAGCTCCTTCCGTGGAAGATGCAACTCCGGTGCAAGTAGCATCCCCTGACATGGCTACAGTGTATCCTCCATGGCCACTCTTGGTTCTGTCATACATGAAGCACCGGTAACTTTCCTCATTAGTAGGGATTGTTCGTTCTCGCGTCAGTTTTCCAAGTAGGTAATAGTGTGAACCTTCCTTCCAGTGGGCAAGACATAATAATTCCTCCGCTAAGAAAATTGAAAGAAAAAAAAACAAGAAGACAATTAGGTGAAACGCATTATTTACCGTATTATGTGGAACGGGCAATTTTATTACAGAGTGCAATTTGAAGGAATAATGCACTTTAATATCCCTACTCATTATCATCTACAGCCATTTTACACATAACGGTACACAGAAGCCCCTAATTTGATCTTATTAATACTTCCTTTTATGTTATCCGAAATGTCTATCATCATTTATCATTTATCATTAAAAAACTAACTACATGGAATATGTATATAAAACACTATTAATATTATTTATGAATGACTATTCTAATAGAAAGTTGTAAAGCTATAATCATTGTACATTTTATCGGCATTATAATCAATCTACGCTCACACTTTCTGTGTTCCATGCTCTCACTGTTACCCCACACGCATATATAACAACCAACCACATTTCCATTCCAGCTATGCATACACATAATTAAAGCTGCAGCTGTCGGTCTCTCGTTACTGATATCTTCAAACGAGAAATCTTCGGCATTCATTGTTACTTCTTACAATTACAATACCCTTCTTTTTACTTTGTGAGTTGGATGTTGCTGAAAATACTCGAGCAGCAAGATACACCCTAAAGCCACTAGTGACCAAGCAATTATAGATCTTGGTAGCAGCTCTTTCTAAACTCTTTTCCTCGCCTTCCAACTTATCAAAATGTTTATCATCCTCATCCATAGTTTTACTTAATGCACTTCTACAGGTGAGTGAATATTAATTGTTAGAAACGCATTAAACTCCAACATTAAATTGTAAGTGAGGAGAACTGTAAAATATTCCTGCGTGACTCATGACGTGATATACAGAAACAAGTTAATTTTTTACAGATAATTTTTAGTACTTCCTTTAATCCCATTCCATAACTATTATGTTGAGTTGAATGCATATGCAAGCACGCATGCCAGCCTTATATGATGTTTCTACTCGATCATTGACATTCACCCTTTTCAGAGCATCCCAACTAATTACAACCTGTCAAGATAAATTTTCTTCGATGTTATCTATACAATATCAACTCAGCGTGGAGTCAAATATCCCATCAGCGCCACATTTTTCCTTATAACTCTTATAACAAATACTTGTTGTATATTACAATTACAACATAATAATCATAATCATATTGCAGAACGTATACAGATGATGATAATAAAAATTGATAAACTGCATCATGATTGTATTCCAGAGGAAAACACGTAATAGTTTTACATGCATTTGATCTAAAAAGCTTTTCAAAATCCAGTGGAACTCTATTGTAGCAACTATAAAATCTGTGCATTATTTAAGCAAAATTGTTTAGAAAAAAGTGTAAATATTTTCGTAATCTTTCATTCTTGCTCGTTCAAAGTCTTTTCAACAGATTACCATAATATAATACATATGCTTTTATACAGTCATCTTACAGCATGTGCATCAATGTTATTATATGCTGTGCATTTAGTCGGTGGATTACAATTCAGTAACAAAATCAATTGGGGGGATGAATAAATTAAATAAATATTAGAAATCTTATATAAAAATATGAATTATGTTTTAATCATCTTCTACATCACAATATATAAATGGGAAGATATTGATTTTTTTGATCTGTAGAAGAAATAAATGTAGTTTCGTTACAGCTTTTCACAAAATTGATGTTTCTAAATTTACCCATTATTTAGTAAGAAACTACAGGCCGAAGTGGAACCTTGATGTCTGGATGTTATGCAAATGTTTGTCCATAAATAAACTTATTGTACACTCGTTTCCATTCACGGGAAATTTACGATTTACGTCAAGCTTGCTTAAAAATATTTCTTACAATTCTTATTTTAGATATTGGCTGGGTATATATGTGAAATCGATATGAAGTTTGATGATTAATGTTTACTTGTTTTTGAGAAACATAATTTTATAGACAGGAGGAAATAATCGTGGCGCAGTGAGAGTGGTGACGTCCCTTCCTGAAAAGTTTGCAATAATGTGTAGTGTATACACAACGTTCATATATTCATGGAAAACCACAAATCTTCCTGTAAGTTGAATGAATGAAGTGTAAACCAGCAACGCAGGCAATGCGCAGTGGTTACCAGTTGCCCACAATATTCGCAAAAGACTTATTTTTTACTGCTAAAATATTTCATGTGTGTAAATTTTACTGATAAATCTGAGGTCATTTAAATCGTAAAATGTAACAACAGGAAACATTACATTGAAAACATGCGATATTTTTCTTGGTCCCAAGGAAGGTACAATAAAAGGGTTTCAGTTATTTAGTTACTTCTATTCATAACAGATTGTCTGGAATCAAACGTTAGTGCCCTTCACCTTAATTATCCAGCTGGTGCATTGGAAAATGATTAAATATTGTAACTACTTCTATTCACAAAAACACGTCCAAATATTATCAATCTTAGATTTTGTAAGTAATTGATATCAATTTGAACATCTTTTATCTGTCACATGTGTACTGCATGGAAATCACCACGTTTTTTGTTTGATTCTATTACAGGTTGGAGGACTTGTTTTTCTTGGACTGGTGTGTGACGCATTTTACCCTGCCCTTTCTTATATTTGGAACGTGGAAATTGGTGAGTATATTGCATCCTTAATTTTTTAAACAAAATTTCACAATTTCACAAGATATTTAAAAAGGTATTTTAAATTTTTCCTGCAGTTTTGGACTATCTTGTGTCATTTATTTTGGCATTTGGTACGATTTTATCCCAAGTGATCCTTGCAGTAGTATTATTTTTCGGAGCGTGGAAGGTAACAAAATACTATCAATTTATTTATTAAATATGACTGTGACACATACTCATAAAGTATAAACATGTACTTGTATTGTGGTCCATCAATCAGGTTACTGAACTACTGTGTTAGATAATAATAACTTTGTTGGGTGTTTCAAAGATTTTCTAATTTAATGAACTGATAAATTTTTTTACAGAGGCAGCGCAGTTACTTGCGAATCTGGATTCCACTGTCCGCACTTTTACTTATACTGATTAGTATAATAGTTATCGTATATTTAACAACTGAACATCATCGGGACTACGATGCGATATCATATACGCTACTTATTGGTACAATCTTCAAAGTTTACCAAATAATCATAGCATCCGGCTTTATGATTAGAGAGTTACAGGATGGAGAGGGTGGTGGACCGGTATGTAATTATACTATAAACCAAGGTGTATTATACATTCAAACAAACTAAAAAATGCAAAATGCGAGGTTGGGTTAGACGTAAACAAAAAAATTATTTCCGATTTCTTTACTTTTCAGGCACTTCTCTTCAAAAAGGTGGACACAATACCTATTTGATCTATATGTTTTTACCTACTCTAAGAAAGATATAACAATAAAGAAAAAATTAAAAATGCCAATGTTGTTGAGATATTTCATTGTCACTACTATTACAGGACAATAAGAAATAAGTTGCATTGTTTATACCAATGAAAATGAAACATCAACATTTTTGTCTCATTCATACATAATGTATATCAGCCTAAACCTAAATATGCTATACTGCGCATCATAATATATTAGATACTGCGCTTAGCTCCTTGCGATTTTAGAATAGCCAGAATTTATTAACCAAGAAGAGTGGAATAATTTTGAAAAGGTAATTTAGATTACATTGCTACGATATTTATGATAACACTTTTGTCATTAGAGTATATATCTTTATCGCACTTAAGTAATTAGTCTCGATCTTATCATAGTATATAAGAATTATCAGTTTAACTATTTCATTCATCTTCATTCAAAAATTAGGGGTTCGCTACCACAACCAACTATTAACTTACACGTAAATATTTGTGCCTGTCTATTAACTATTTCAAGAAAGACTCAAGAAAAGCAGGAATGTGTATTGTTGAAATAATCTAAGGAATATTATTTCCGTTACTAGTTCATCGGGTAAAGCAGAAAGCACATTTAAACGAATTTCAATTCCGAAACATTTCTTCACATATCAAAAATGAAATTCACACCGTGTCCGTGCATGTCTTTACAAAAAGGCACCTTGGTGTTAGCTATTGTTGATTTGGTGAGCTATATCCTTTTTGTAAAATTCATTTTGTCGTAGCACCAAATTTACCTCTGTAATCATTTACATTAACATTGTTTTCACTTTATTCGGTCCCTGTGATGTTTAGGTTCTTAATGGAGTTTTTCTATTTCTGGTAACACTGGCTTTGGTTTCCTTTAGTATAGCAGATCCAAAAAGAGATGGGATCTCCGAAAGTGACAGTAAGCTAATCTTAAAATCAATATATAACTAATAATTCGTTATATTTTTTATATTACCATTCTATAAAAGGAACTGTTTTAGGATTGACAGGAATTATTGCATGTGGCTTTGGTATGCTAATCGACTTTGGACAGTTATACCTAGCATGGTACTTGCGACGGGCTGCTAATGAGGTTTTTTTACATCAATTCTTACGTATTGTACCATAATGTATTGTTTTAAAATTGATAGTCATCAAACTCAAACTTGTGAATATTTTTGCAGAACAATTATCAAGCGTGTAAACGATGGTTAATCGTCACTCTCATCATATTTGTGGTTGTTATCATAAACATTGGTATTCAAGCTACGTCCGGTTCCAGAGTGGCAGATTTGACATCGGGTGGCTTTGTCGCATTGTTATACAGAGTATACGTAGTAGCAGTTGTAATCAGCTTTATGAAAGAGATAAACAATGGTGGCAGCAGTAAGTATAAACATATTGACATAAATGATATATAATGTTTCACACAATCGTAAGGTGGAAATTGCTATTTAAAAGAGTACAACATACTACATTGAAATGTACAGCAAACATAATATAGCGAGAGTTGTAGATAATTTTTATTACAATGGATTACCCTTTTACTATTTTATAGGTGCATAACGTCGACGTTAGGGTGAAGGAACACAAGGGACTATGTGCCTTTTTAAAATTTGCATATAATCTTTTTAATTCAATATATTACTTTTAATTTTTACCCAGTGTAATTGATTCACTTGATTAAATATGTCTCATCTTATCTTTTTCGTTTATCGCTTGCACTTTGTTTCTATTTGCATATTGAAATGTTAAATGCTACAATGAAAATATTACTTTCGTTACACATGCGAAACTATTTAATCCATCCAACAATTATTATCATCCACAAGATTTGTCGTTTACCTCATAAAGGTCTTTTTTCACATGACGTTTCAACGCAATAAAGGAACACGCCGCAACATGTTATGACAAAAAGTTTAGCTGTGCAAATAATGCAGTAGTAATACGTAAGCTGTATAGCACCCTCCTTTGGCAGTCAGATATGATATCAGATAATACATCAAAAATTAATTACTATTACGCTTATATCTAACAAACACGAATGGTTTACACAAAACCTTTTACTAGCGACTGTTATTACTATTACAAATCACGTTTGTGGTAGTCATAAGTAATCAATCATGGATTAAAGGTCAAATATGTAAAAAAAAGAAAAAAAAGAAAGCTTTCTCGGATGGAACTGAATGATGAATGCCTCATTTCACGGCATGCTTACCTCAAAGGATGCACTAATATGGGCATATCACTAAATTAGTGTTACACTTACAATAAACAAAATGAATACTAGAGAGAGAATATCGTAATATCTCGATAAATACTAACTTATACAAAACATTCAACGTGTTTTGCCGTCCCACCGAATATTTTAATTATATCAACACCACACACTACCATGCGTACCGATTAAACCTTTGACCTTATGGAAATGTAGCTGCGCTGAATTTTATAAAGCAGAATATACGTGAATAGAATGGTTGGAAAACTATAGTGCATAAAGCTTTCTACGTTTTTAAGGAAAACAAGCTTCTAGTATATTATTTATGGAATTATTATAGTGCTAACACCGTCAAAAAATATGCTACATATGCATTGAAATCTCCCACAGAGTCTGTATAAGTTAAAACCAAAGTTTATAATGTTTTCTTTGCCTCAACGCTCACTAATACAGCCACAATACAAGTAAGTGTACATTCCCGTCTCATTAATATGGTTATCTCACCGCACCGACCGTTCAGTTTAGTGAAACCCATTATCACACACATGCTTAATCTGTTCTCATTTACATTTTGTTTATTTGACAACTCGTTACCTTACCTGCTATCAATCGTATATTGACTAATTATTTTTACTATGACCTACATTGTTAACATGATATGATATGGTATCACATCCTTATACAGATTCAGGTTACGTTCCAAGTAATGGATACATTTTATGAACTCTCAAAGTATTACTTATGTATTATATACATTTTCCCGATCACAAATTTATATTACTGATGGGGGATACAGATACGGAAAGAATGTGCATGGACATGATTTAATTGTTTACTATTATACATTATTTAATATTGATATGTGACGCTGCGATAGTTATCTATGATGATGCGTCATGACTAAAAGCCACCTCAGCCACAAATCAGAATCAATTAAATCATGTATTAGTCGAGATTAAAAACTTGGACGTTTTCATTCGAACCAAACTAGTGACACAACATATTAACTGAATCAGCAATTACGTATTGCTATTACCACATCACCATGCTAAATCCTTGTCCTTGCATGTCCCTGCAAAGGGGCGCTATGATTTTAGCACTTATCGATGCCGTAAGATTTTAAAATATAAAAAACTAGTCGCATTGGGATTTATGTAGTATCGTCAGTAAATAATCGCATCATTTCTTCAGATTTTCAGTGGAATTTTACTGGCAATATACATCATTGCTCTTGTCGGAATCTGTTTAATCAAGCCTGGCGACAAGGATTTCCGGGAAATCTCTCAAAGCGACAGTAAGTATAACGTTTCATATGTTTTCACAAGTCGATAAGATGTACGTCACGTTGTAGAAAAAAAAATGTGTCTATTTTTTATTTTGCAAATTTTACTTATAAACATGTGAATATCTTCTTTTCAATTTGAGCGCTAGGAAAAGTAGAAAACTAATCCTAGTTGGAAGATTTTGACTACCCTCCCTCAAATTACCATTAATTAACATAGGATAAATGGTTGGATTAACGTTGATGGCACGAAATTCCAGTAGCCTTCTTCATCCTACTACTGTTTGAATGACCCCATTCATCAAAGTAGTCTACACATGGGTGACGTGGGGATGTTTGTTTTAAATACGATAATAGCTTTTTCAAAATTTATTAAGTAATAGATTTTGTAGATAGATCCAGTACTGGAACCCTCATTTCTTCTTACGTCTAGTCACGTCACGTTACATCGCACAGTTATTGGCTGACATGATATTCAAACTTTGAAGCACAAAGTACTATCTGAGCAAATTTGCAAAGTACCAACTACCACAAATGTTCGCCAAGTTAGATAACTTTAAAATGTGATCTCTTGTATTTGTACAAACATCATAGAGAGTCCATGAGAGAGATGTCCCCCATAATATCAACAGCATCTTATTTATTGGCGACAAAAAAGTTCTTTCATTTATTAATTTATTACTATGTAATAAAGACACCACTGTCATTTTCATTCGTTGTTTACAGAGAACGTAGCGATTGTTTTCTGCATTTTCTTAATAATTGTCGGGATATGTAAATTGTTACTGGCTCTATACTTGCGGAAATCAGCAAGGAATGTTAGTTATTACAACTTATTTTCTTTGATGGGTCTCGCATACTTACGGATTAGTCGATCCTGCTTGTTTATTCTTTTACATTAAAAAAATACGTTGTTTGTTTCCAGTATGACTACCATGGATGTAAGAAATGGCTGGTTATCGCCATTGTCCTATTTGTAATTGCAGTAGTCAGCCTTGCCGTAAACTTAGCCGCTACTCCCACTGCTACAGCATTGATAGCAGACATCGTTGGAAAAATATACACTTTGTATGTAATGTTCGTCGTTTTCAGCTTAATGAAAGAAATTGACAACGGTGGTGTTTCTGAATATCCCAATACTACTGGTTTTACTGGTAATAACCAACAAACAAGCACATTATATATTGTTAATTTTGTAGTCGTCTTCACTGACATTCATTCACATGATACACGGAAATTACACAGCAAATTGAAATTATGATTAAATATAAATGTTTCCCTTGTTTATTCCAGGTGCCTAATCTCCACTACTGCATCAATTAAAGGTTAGCGTTATTTGGATCTCGCAGCCTGTCTCCTGTCTCAACCGTTATGTTTAATAATTCCACACGTGTAACGTAATTTTAAAGCTTTTTTAATGTGATTTATCAGTCATTAAAAATATATACCAATAAATAAGGATAAGCGAATTTTTTTATTGTTCACCATTGTAATGTCAATAAATTTGCAGTACGTTCAGTATTAGAGCAATTTGCAAGTATTAATTTCGATGCGATAATGTTTTTAATGTGAATTGATTTCAGTATCACAAAAACGAAGGCATTCATGTACCGTTGTATAACAGTGTATCATATTTTATAGAGGTTCATATAATGGAAGAATCTTTAATTTAAAGTCAAAACTCCAGTAATATTGAAAACAAATCAGAAATCAGAAATTTTGAAACAGTTACAGGGAACAGTTGATGACCACAAAATAATTGATCAACGACTGTACTGTCATTATTTGGTTTTATGAGCAATTTTTGTGTGTATCTTCCCAACTAGAGCAGAAAAACTACTGCTTTATCTGAGTAATCCATTTGCTTTTCTCATTCTGGCGGCGCTGTATCATTGCCATTGCATTTAAGCATTGCATTGAATCCACGTTGTGGTTGTAGCTTTGTTGACGAAGGGTTTATCATTAATACCATATTCCTTGTATAAAACATCAAAAACAATGCTTAAATGCATTTTACATATAAAACGTGTAAAAATATAAATAACATCAATACTTTAAAACATTGTTTTGAGCTGCAGCCATTGCGTGGTACGGTTTACTGTAAGCTTTATTGCTGTTCCCATAATTTTATGTCACTGTTGTTAAGAACACCTTCGTACTCTTAAACCCATAGACCTATTACTGTTGCTGTGAAAAAATTGCAGCTGGTACAAAAATATTTGAATATATTTTGAGGAAATGAAGCAAGGGCGTGGGCACTGCTGTCAAAAAACTGTTGATGAACGATCCAAATTTTCAGAGAAATGTGAAGTGCCATTGTCACGCCTATTGATAGCAGTTTTTCGTGTCAAACGTTCATTTGTTATTGTATATTACATTTGCCTTCAACCCCTTTGCCTCACACTACACTGTTCCAACTCAATAAAACTGGCCCTCCCTTAGCTAAATCAATATCACGTATGAAAGTTTTCTTAAATATTATTTCGTTGCACCAACGGATATGAACCACAGCTTCAATATTACATATAATGAAACACTGCTTATATACAACGTCATTCGTTATAAAAGTTTACTTTATAAAAATACTGATTATTGGTGTACTGTACAACTTGAGTAACCATTTACAGTCATGTTTACCGTCATGTCTAACATCCACCTATTTAAAACGCACGATGAAAGCGCCCTGGTCTGGTACATCCACCGTTGCGTTGTTGCCGCACAGAGGGAGAAGTATCAGTTCCGTTGATGTTTTATTTTGATTATACTCTACTCACATATTTTCATGACTTTGGGCAATTAGCTACAAAATTCACACTAGTTAAATACATGAGTTTGATGATTTTTTTTATTTTGACACCTTTTAACATTGCAAAAAATTGAAGTAGGGAAGGTTTTTAAATCCGTTAGTTTTATGATAGTATACCTATGCAGACAGTATATTGGTGCTTCTTTTACTTTTAATGAGACTTTTTAGGCAATTTGTAACATTTTCACTCATTAACATGTAATACACTAATGCTTTATTTTTTCCCCCTACCAAAAGTTATTTGTCGACTTTTACGGTAAAGTAAGTGACTACGGGCAATAATTGAGAAAGGGGGACAGGGACAACGGGACAGGTCATTGCAAAAAATTGAAGTAGGGAAGGTTTTTAAATCCGTTAGTTTTATGATAGTATACCTATGCAGACAGTATATTGGTGAAACACTGTACATCAACCGCAAAGATACACACAAAAACTGCCAACTGCTCATAAACCGCCGCTTCTTTTACTTTTAATGAGACTTATTAGGCAATTTGTAACATTTTCACTCATTAACATGTAATACACTAATGCTTTATTTTTTTCCCCTACCAAAAGTTATTTGTCGACTTTTACGGTAAAGTAAGTGACTACGGGCAATAATTGAGAAAGGGGGACAGGGACAACGGGACAGGAATATTTTAATAAACTCTTTGTTTTTACATGTATTTCTACCATTAAACTTTTATTGTTTATTGTTGATGTGGCGTCCCTTCCCAACGTAGAGAACAACACGTAATAATGCAGGTTAAACTTTCCTAAACATGTACGACTTTTAGATGTATACATACACGTACTTATCAACAGCTTTCATCTCATTTTCAGCTTCCGGGTTTCCACGTCCTATGGTCTTGCCCATTTTTCGCTGCCGACTGACCTGGTGACAGTGTAGTGTGTAGGAGTGAATGAATGCGAATACATTCTCGTGTAATGTGCTCTTCTGCTATTTTAGTGGTTCATAGCAAACTGTTTGTACTTGTGTTTGCAAACAAATAACCCCAGCTAATTCTACTCTGCTTTTTCATGTTCATAATTACAGCTCAATTGAACAGGTGTAAATATAACTTGTAATTAATTAACTTGTATACTTAAAGCATAAGCATGCTATTGATGTTGAAAGGAATATGTATCCGTTTGCATGTTTGGTTCGCAATAGTTCGCATTACTATAATATCTCAACTTGAGATTGCCATCTTTAAGATTAAAAAAAGGCTTGTCAACTACTAATGTACGTTATGTAATATATAAACAGACGAAGACTTTCGGATTATTATGTGTTTTTATGCATATGGCTGTAAAAGTAAGGTTTTCTCTTTTCATAAAAACAAAATTCTTGTTGTAACTATATATGGAAAGGAACAACATATATATCACCGATGCTTACCTGTACTTTCTGTTTTTTGTACATCAGGACAAGCTTGATAACGAAGTAAAAGTCGAGAGGGTTCCGTACATGTGTCCACAGATGAAACTGGATTCTTACATTCCCCATGCCCCCGGTTGTACGTAAAAGTAAATGGAGCTCCCCTATAAACAGTATATTAAAAAATGAGTTGGGGAGTGCAGTTTCACTAAACAAAATTTTTTCATAAAATTTAACTCTTTGACTTACTTAAAAAAGGGGCACTCTTCAGGCTGTGCATCAACTCGGAACAAGGAATAAAGAACAGCATCTCCAGGAATTTGACTGCATAGATTCTCCAAGCTATTTTTTTCCTCGCAGTAGCTACCTAAAATTAAGTGAGGAGAGACGTCAGGGTCAGATCACATTACGTGCAAGTGTAACTGCTAAAACCTAATCTAAATTATTTCGCCCATTTCACCTGTAGAAACTTTCAACCTACGAAGTCTGCGGTGTCATTATCCAGCTAGACAGTGAAACCACTTTGGGAAAAATAACACTTGAATACTTAACCTTTGGCTGAGAGATGATTTAATAATTCACTTGTGAATAACCAAAGAAGTGAACAGTAGCAGATAAAATGTACCGGTGTCTCTCTTGCAACATGTTGTTTGTTGTTTACATTACCCTAACAAAAACAAAATGCCTTTGCAAAAAACTCATCTTCCTCTTTCACAATTATCATAAAATTATCTTACGTCATGTCTGACTGAACTTCCCTACTGCGTAACTGACAAAGTGGCCGACCTCGTAAATCCAGCTGCGCGATACGCGTATCAAATTACCATGCTTTAAGGTTTTACAGAGTTTTACGCATGTATAAATCTTCCAGTAAGAACGCAATTTCTCCTGTGGTACATTTCTTTGGCTTACATGAATTTGTTGCGCCTTGTTAACTGACGGAATGTAATTCGACATGTTGTAGTAACTAACGAACGAACGATTCGACTTAAACCAGCTAACATATTTAATACTTTGTGTCTCTAATTTGCATTATTGCTGCTACCCATGCTACTCAACCAACACATCATGATTCATCTTGAAGAAACATTAGACGAAATCCGACAAGTACAAGGTGTACGTAAGTAGCATAGCTTCATACTTCGCAGCACAGCTCGTATCTGCAATGAAACATGACAGCATCAACAAAGGTCTCACATATCTCGTTTTCTCGTTATTAAAACATTCCGAATTCCGACATTCTCAGAGGAAAAAGCAACGCAAATGCTCAGTGTTTAAAAAAGACGAATATAATTTTCATGTCTATACCACGACATTTATACTTATTTTATTTATTATTTCGTGGCTGACGTTGACACACACTTATACTCGTCACGCTATAGGAATAGCAAAAAATGAGTTATCGTACTCCATTTAAAATTCAAAACCAGTAGCTGAAAAAGTCAAAAAAGGGCAAGCTAAGTGTGTGATGGAGTGGAGAAATAGGAAGATACAAATGCAAACCCAAAAGCAACACCGAATGGCACACTTTGTGGTGGCTGGATGTATTCCAGTAGCAGTGCATATATTACACAAAGTACGTCTCTTATTTTACTCTATTAAAACGAATGATGAGATCGAGAGAAGAGAGGGATGCGAGCTAAGTCATCAGTCTTAGTGACAGTTAACCGGTGTATTTACTTACCTACACTCTACTCTTGTCTCTTTTTATCATGCATACGATGGTGGTAACTGGTAATAACTGACACTTTTCAAATGAGTAGTAGTGCTGAACTAAACCAGTTAGTTAGTTGTGAATGTACCATGTACCTTTGAAACGTATGATGTTTTAATAATGTAAACATTTTATGGCTTCTATCAAGTGGAATTACTGCCAGCGTACTGACAGTTGAAAATAAAAAATATTGCATGAACACGATAAGGATAAAGTTTAAACGAAAGCGATGTCACTTTTAAAATGAATAAATTAGAGCAAATACCTTTGTGCACATCATAGTCATTCTAATAGGTATATCAAATTAAAACTTCAATATCATTTTACACATTATTTTTGTTTCTCCGCAAGTGCCTTCTTTCATAAATGGTTTTCTTATTATTAGTCGACCAATTTCCTATAAATTTTATTTGTATTCAAGTGCCGGTTATCCATTCGTTGAACATTTGACATTTAATTTAAAATTATTTTTATTTCACTTACTTTCTTTGTACTGAAGAACATTTTTGTGTCGTTCGTTAATGACAATACAGCGAAAGCAATCCTGATTCCTGAAAAACAAACAAAATAACATTTATTAGATTAGAGTGTTTCAAATTTTATGCCTGATAGATTACTAGATCATCAGTACTAACAAAATTACATACGTTATTTGTTATACTTAATTTCAATATTTATTGACATGCTTCCATAAACATTATCAAAAATTAAGTCTCGTTTTATCATTAATTGTAGAGATAAACGTCTGAGTTTGAGGAAATTCGTGATTTTAGACTCATCGATATGAAATCCATAAAATTACAGTTACTGACTTGTACTTGGTTTGAAGTTTATCGTAGAATAATTAGTAATTAGGCTTCTTAACTTGGCCGCCTCCAATTATTCAACAAAATACTTACTTAGCACAGCGTTGTTTTGTACTAGTACTAACATTAACACTGCTCCAGCTCCAATCCAATATAATACATGTGTTTTAAAGAAAAGCGAAAACAACTTGTCAAACAACAATATCAACATCTTTTTCACCAAACAAACGAGCGTCAAACCGACCCCAGACAAGAAGAAATTATTGAAGAAATGATTTGTAACGTCGGAACTCTTTTTGAATGTTATAATTGGCTGCATGCATTTTAGTTGAGGATGAAAAAATTATCTGTTTTCCTTTGCCGTCAACAAATTAGCTTCAAACTATGAATTCTCTTTTGTACAGCTATTATTATTATTATTGGCAGCCATAGAGGTTCCCTATAACATAGCAATGATGAGTCATATTGCCTATTGCAATTTGGTAAATGCAAAAAAATCAAGAAACAAAAATTTTCCTATACATTCTATACATTCAAAAAAGCACACACATGCCAGTCAGTGGAGTCTTCGTCATTCCTTTTCTCAACCAGACCAAAAACCCCAATTTTCGTACTCTCCGACGGCGACGATCAGGAATATATTGTGCTCGACGAAAATAAATTTGAAAGCATCATATCATGTATCCCAAGTAAAAAGATCAAAACCGAAATGAGTTCAGAACCAGGTCAGAGTCTCTTCTGGACGATAACAAAGATTATTGACTTGCACAAATTGAACACAGTCCAAGCACAAAGTAGGTTTAGGCAAATCGTTTTTGACGTTTACTTACTACTACCAACTTGTTCATCTATTTCATCTTCGTTAGTTTTTACCCTTTTCCTTAAGTAATGTGGCGTCTCAGCTTTATTTCACTTCTTCGTTGTGTTATTTGGCTTTTGAACTTTTGCAATCAAGTTAAAAGAAAAAGGTAATAAATGTATTGTTCACACATTCCCACTTTGCCATGTTGTGATCACATATACACACGGCCAAAAAGGAGAAAATGTTATTATCATTCATGGCTATCTTTTTCTTGTAAAAAAACTCCTATAGTTTCGGTCCGTCAGTAAAGTAATATGGCATCAGTACAAGGTGTAGTTACCCTTTTTAATGGTGATGGAAGTGCTCCAATTCATAAGGAACAGCACTCACCAAAAAAGAATACTCTTGTCAAGTCGTGTGTGTATGATGATTATTAAGTATCTTGTGAAATGTACCAAAAAATCTACATGTGCACATAAATAATAATTTACGAGCAGCCATTCCACAACAATTTGCAAAGTCATGTTTTCGGCTTAATTTTTCACACAATTTCTATGATTTATAGAATAAGCAAAACAGAGAGTTTTACCATAAACTGCACGGAATACAGCAGTTCTAAAAAACAATGATTGCCATCCTATATGAAAAACGGTTATCCTTTAAAGCACGCAAAAACAAAGCTTCCCCATCCCCACCTTCTTGTTGAAAAACAATCATCTCTTCATTTTCATCTACTGATCATCATCTTTGAGATGTAGACACCACGAGGCTATTAAAATCAACTCTTCCAGAAACTTGCTACTTACACGTTTACTTCAACACATGTAGAAAAACAAGTGAAACCTTAACCCAAAACGACAGACAAGGATTGGCGTTCTTAATTATATTGCAAGTTGTCTGCTCATATTTTCCTTCTCATTTCACCCTTCGTAATAATGGAGGTTTCACGTTGCACACGCATACTCAAATATTAAAATAACTGCTCGTTTTCGTTTTGTTTTTTTTTTCATTTCTGAAGAAAATAGTATTTTTGTGTTTTTGTTAAGCTCGCAAAAATGTGTATTTTCACCAATTACTGAAATAAATTGCAGGTCGAGTTGAGTCCAAAAATTCTTTGTCAGAAAGAATCGTAAACTGGCGCTTTACGTGCAATATACATTTTATTTTATTGCTCATAATTTCCAGACAATGAAAATTTTATGTATAAAAACAAGACATAAAAGGAAAGGTTTCTGAAAACAATACATTTTCGGTTCTCTCTTTGTAATTATCCCCAAATTTCTCTACATAAACATTCCAGCAATTGCTGCGACGACTCTCACTTTGGGTCGCACGCAAAACAGCCACTCTCCCAAACACCTTTCCTATTCACTATTGAACGTTACGTTGCATGGAAAAAATATTACACACTACAGTGCACTGGAAACGTAAATATTGTGTGTACAGTTTATTTTTCCAATTTAAAGGCGGTAAAAGTAAAAAAACAATTATTATTTTTATTCTTTAGTCTAGCCTTCTCTTCTGTAGTAATTGGTTTGACAAAAGTCAAAACATATGCCGGTGATGACGACAATAAAAAAGAATAAACACAAAGCAACATAATTTGTTTGCCTTTAAGTATTATGCTTCTACATCATTCTGAAGGCACTCTCTACTATTTGCATGCGAACATTTATTCACCTACGAAGAATATAATGAACAACATTTTCCAAAGTTGGTGAGTGTAGTTCCGGGTAAAAAGTCAGCATGCATTGTCGACATCGTCGTCAGTAAGTAGCGTTGGGAAACCCCATTGGAGATTTTACGATCATTAAACGTAAAATTACTATCTGAACCCGCCGCGCCGCCTCCATAACTATTTTAATAGGGTGTGGTGATTAGCAGAAAATGCAGTTGAATGACATATGTCAACTTAAAGGAAAATTCCGTATTTTGAAGAAAAAAAGTCGAAAAAGTAATTTCCCAAATTCTCTGGAAAATGAAAAACGCGAGATAATAAAAGTTGCATACAGTCACTCCACCAACTGCGTAAGGGAAATATACGATTTCCCAAAATTGTTGTTTTACATTCTGCTTTGCTGGTTTTGAACTTTCAATCACTGGATTTGACTTGCCGACAATATTTTTTTTATATCTTACTCGCTCTCCTAAAAATTCTCATAACGGAACTTCTTCTTCATTTACTTCATTACTTATCGCTACGATGGAACGGAAATGATCCACCATGCCTTTTGGCAAAATAGATATTCATCCAGGCAATATGGTAATTGAATCGGAACATTGATAAAAAAAATTGAATTTTTCTCGGGCTTTTTCAATTTCGTTTTAGGGAGGCGGTTTTCGTATACGGCAGATATAAAAGGAGCAAAGAGCCGAACAGTTAACATACTTAATTATTACCACAACTTTTAGTCATTTTCTTTTCCGTTTGAAGTGTTTCATTTATTTCACAGCAATGCCTCAAATCGACAGAAGTAGTGCGCTGTGCAAGGGTGACCGGAGTAAATTCAGTCTTACAGCATTTTCACACAACTATGCTTCAAAGTAATTTGATTGATGCACAACAGGGGGTAGTTGAAATCTTTTTCAACAAAATTGGAAGCATAGAAAACAGATTTTGTGATTACGCATCGTCAGCTAACACATACTCAAGAGCCAATCATACATAGTATGTATCACTAAACCCCCTTTGGCTTTAGAAATGCTTTGGCTAGCTCAGTTTTTCTACTAACAAGATGTACTATTTACGTGCTAGCAGGATCGAGGTGTCAATTTTAGGATAACTTGAAAACAGATTTTACAAAATTGGATTTTTAAACGGAATTATTACAGTAACATATGTTGTCAATCTTCAATCTGAAATTGCCTTGCCTTATGGCAATTTAAGATTAATTTTATGGAAGCAAAATACACAATTTCACGGTTCATTTACATAGATTCCAAATATGATAACAGTTTTTGTCAAAAGGTTTAGTTTAAAAGTTATCGTCCTTATTCTGGAACTCTGTGGTCTTATCTTTTGCAGTACCCGCAGCATTATTTTTATTTCATTTTTGAATACCCGTACTAATGGACGGACAGTCTGTGTAATTTTATGATAGCGACTGACAGACATGTTATAAAGTATAATTTTGAGCTATAGAGTGATACAACATTAAATTTAAGAATTGCTGGAATGCAATTTA
>JAHZNE010004459.1:0-26042 GCA_027744055.1 Callyntrura sp. NNG-2020 | reverse complement strand
CGAACATTACAAAAATTTAATTCAAGCAGTTTTAAAATGGTATTTGTGCATTTGTATTCAAGATATTTACTACGTTACATCAACTAAAACTAAAATTAAAAAATCTAAAAAAAAGAAATAATTATCGCATTCAATTGAAATATGGCCGAATTCAATTGGAATGGCAGACATTTTTTATTTTAAAATTAAAATATAAATTTGCAAAAGAAAAAATGTAATTGACGGTCCGATTAAAGTACGAAATGTATTTTCATATGCAAAAATGAAAAGTTTGAATTTGAAAATGCATGCAAGAGATTCTGCATGTCGTTTTTACGAACGATTTTTCATTTTTATTACAGAATTTTAGAGGGAAGTAGCAACATTAAAATGTGAACAGTGGTATGATTTACTTTGCAGAAAGATATAGCGAGCGGGAGGGGGGAAAGTGATGCGTAGTATTCAGAAATTGGTGGATGTTGAAGCTACAGATTAGCCTTTCGGGTTTCAATTACGCACACTTTATCTCGCACAATTATATTTATACGGACCGTTCCCTGTAGTCCTATTGAACTTTGAGGGTGAGCACTCCTCATAAGTAATCTCTTGATCTAAGAACCTGGAACCTGATGTTCTGATTTGATAGACGTGCTCATATCCTGAGATATCCTTTCTAAGTTATCTAGATTTTTGTCATTGTTGGCTGGCTTTTGTCACACTGTCGTATACAATAAACTTCCTAACATAAGCTTTGGACGACTGGATCACTTCACTCGATCATTCATAGTCATTTCATTCAATAGCGCAATAATTAATAAGTAAGTAGTTTATTTAATAATAAGTAAATGCTATAACGTGCATTCTATATAAAATACTTACTATTAGTCACTACTAAGATATTGTGAATAAGGGGTGAGCACTGAGAGTTTTCTTGTTACACCATTTTCGGTTGTTTTTTTTTGCACGAGAAAACTGCTTGATTTCAATAATACACAAAGGGGATCCAATGAGTTCCAAATTTTACAAAATTTTCCTCAACTTCAGTTACATCTATCATATCTTCAAATTTCATAAAGTTTAAATTTTGGGGTGGATATGATACAGTTGACACAGATGGTAACAGTAATCTGTACAGAAAAAAACCCCATGGTGTTTATTCTCCCTCTCAGCCTCCGAGAACCATTAGTGATTTAGACCCACTATGCACCTTGACGGACACATAATTTGTGGGAGAAGCGTAAAATCTATCGGGTTTTAATTTTTTTAAACTATATTTAACAATATGCATTCAACAGCAATAAAATTGTAATACTACTACAACTACAAAATATTTGTGAATATACTATCTATTATCTACTATTAACAATGTAATGTTTCAATTGTTGATTTACTAATTGTTGTTACTATGTACATTCAAAATGGAGGGGTTCTACTAAGGGGTATGTGCAATACATACTTTTGTACACCTTTGGTAGGTTATGAATAAAATGACTTTTATTGCTGCTTGTAACACAATGATGTGCTACACTACTAGGCACTACTTTCTACAAAAACATATCGGATTTAAATTTTTCTATCAAACATAAATCAATAAACATGCATGATTATCTATCCATCAAGAAATAATTGCTTACATTTTTATACACGGAGATATTACATATAATTACAACTCTCTGCGAGTATACCAAATGTACTCACTTAAAATTTCCTTTGGTGTCTGGCTATAATTATCAGCGTATTGTCACTGTCACATAAATTTTTTACCTATATTTCTTCCTAATATTTTAAGAAGGACTTATGTACACGCTATAAGCTAAAAATTTATGTGGCTTAATATCCTGGCATACATATATTTTACTTATATTACTGGACCTCCTCTAGTACTCTTCAACTAGCACTCCAATAGCGTTACGATAAGTCTTGCTGGTATGCAACACAATATATGTAGTCCAATAACCAATACAAACATAATCATTCGATGTACTGCGTCTGGCATAATTTTTTCAAAGTACACAGGGCTCTGGTCGTATATTTGTACTTTGAAAAAACAGTCTCAGATGTGTTAACAAAGGATACTAACGTGAGTATACACCATTTATTAAAATAGTTACATATGTTTTACTCATTACTCATAGGTTCTTCAAATCTACTATTAATTAGTATTGATTACATTACTGTTAATTAGCAATTAGTTTAAGTTTATGAAATATTAGGGTAATATGGCTTAAAATGGATAACGACGAACTTACTTATACTTTATTACTTAATAATTTTACAGATTCATATTTACAATTTAGTACCTGCTTGATCAGAACTTGTGATGTTGGTGCCACAAGGGGCAATCCAACAACTACACTAACCTAACCTATGCTCTCAATTCCTAGATGCAATGTTATAACAAGTGTGTAATTACATTATGTACAACATCACAGGTCGGTTTTGATGGTTGTAACGGTTGCAACCCAAATAGAATCTATTATTTAAAGAAACATGTGTTAGAATGGTATATTCAATATCAATATTCCTATCGTTAAAATACAATATGAATACATGTATTCACTAGAAATGTTATCTAAAAAATTTTGTGTAAAACTTGCTTGGATGAAAATACAATTATATAGGATTTCTCTATTCTACTTGTAATCCTACGCAATATAAATCCTTTACTGGATATAGGCTTATAGTATCAATGTCGACAGAATGCTATCATAAATCTTTCTCTTTGTAAATCATTGTGTACCTCTACGTACTTCATAGGCCGTACTTTTGAATGGAATGACACGACTTGGGATTCTTATATATGTATTGTATATATATATATACTATCTAACAATTATATTGTTTCCGCTTTCAACGTGCAGTGCTTTATAGGAGACATTGTTTGATTGCAGCTTGTACAGGTGTGTTAAGTTTACCTCTGGGGCCAACTTTGTACGCTAGAACATTTTTAAAACAATTAATACCTACCTAAATAACTACTTATTTATTCGCTAATTTAATTACAATATTGTACACATCAGTTTTATGATCTCCTATTTTCGAGGAACAATATAGTCAAGCGTACTTTCACTCATTCATCGAAACAGCCCACACATTCACAGACTAACATGTTAATTACGATGGTCTTACAATCACTACTGGGACGTAAGAATATACAGGACATATGTAGTAAAGTGTTAAAAAAACTGCATTTATACCAAGACAGATAGAATGTATTTATAATTATAAACTTCATTGTTATTACAAAGTGTTCACAGTAAAGTAAAAATAGAGTAGAGGGTTTTTCGATTTCAATTCCGCTGATACACGTACTTTTAAAAGCTCCATGGTCAAGTATACACCATTTGGTCTCAACGTTTTAAAACAAAAAAAAATAATCTGCACGAACGTGTTTAACTTAATGTACATACCTACAACGCTATCGCCCTTGCGTACAAAAATATTAAAATTTCTAACCAATAAAAATAGCGAAACTGATACGGGAAATGACGGTGATATTGTAACAACCAAACCAGTCCTTTGAGTAAAACTGACAATGTGGTCTAGGTCTACTATTAAAATTTTACATTGAAATGAGAGATAAATCCTGTGACAACCAACTACTGATTATCTGATTTAGACTAGCAGCAACTAAAATAGGGCGGGATTAGATATCAGTCTAGTCTACATAAAAACGTACTTTGTAACACCGTCATTGCTAAACACTACTGATGGGAGAAACCCTTTGGTAAATGTTATTCATCGTAAAATTATGATCAACTTATCTTGATATACATATATGAAGCTCTATACTGTAGTCCATAGTAGCAGTAATTAAGTAAGCGTGTTAACACCTGCTTAAATATATGCATTCACTACTACGGCTAAAACTACTTTTATTTACAATTCACTGTATTGTTGTGCACTGCTTTCCCTCATTTATTTTCTTTCGAAAATGTAAAATAGGGTCGTTATATGTTCTATTTTATTCTATATGTTACATGCTATGATGAAAAATACGCTTGATTCTAAAACTTATGTATTATTCTGTACACTAGATAGTATGTAAAGTCTTAACGAAATTCATGAGCAAACGCAGATTTTTTGAGGGACATGGAGGGTATTACTGGTAGTTGCTTGTAGGGCGTACGAAGCTTACAAATAGTCAGCCACAGGAGGTCTTTATAGTTTTTTTTTGCAAACTACTCTTTTAAGTCAAGGAATTGATCAAATCTGAAACCTGGGAGGGGTTTAGAGATTTAACACCCCTCATCGATGACCATTCGATCGTCATCCGAGTCCACCTCCTCCTCCTCCTCCTCCTCCTCCGGGCGTTGTTGATTTTGGGTATTCACTGGGACATCCATATCATCATTCTCAACAATATGAAGTGCAAATTCATCTTCAGATTCATCTGCCACGGGCGGAAGAGAAATTGTCCGTTGATGTTCTTCATCGTAAATTTCCACTTCGTTGGCATAATCTGGTGGTGGGGTTGTGCGAAGTGGAGCTGGTTGTGGGGGATGTTCTGCCCGGTGGATAGCATTATGGATGTGCTCTTCGAGTCCATTCGTCATAGGATTGGTAACTGGCAAACAACATAAACGGAAATGTAAAATACAAACTTGCAAAATTGCCTAAATAAGGGTGTCAAAAATGACGACGTGTCAGTGTCAACGGCAACAGCGACTAGGTTCCAAAATCTTAACTGACATGGTAATGAAATATCTTCTTATTTGGAAATATCCCCTTGTATGTCGTATTATTCACCTTTTTAAATTCTTCTGTACAATTTTGTGACTGTGCATTTGTTGATTTTATAGCTGCAAATGTACTGAAACAGTTTGATTTTAAACAATTTTTGAAACTGACATGCATATAATTATTATTTGAGAGTAGCATATTTAAATCCATGAGGATTTTTCGAATTATCACGGTCATTAACATAACCTGTACATATAGGTATGTAATCTGTAAATAACCAATACGAACAATCCAGCGGAGAAAGTGTTAGCATCATCAGCAGAAATAAAACACATCACGGAAAACGTAAAATAAATGTATTACTTACCGTTGTTATGAAGGCTCTCATCGGAATCGAAACTGCTACTGCCACCATCCATTACAGGGGGATTGGTCCTGGCACTGCTTCCATTTGAAGCATATTGCAGCTACAAAAAAAGGTAAAGCAAATATAATAGTACCAGTTAGAGAAACTAGCCTCAACAAAAAAAATGTGAAAGGAATATGCTGTTAGTACTTGGGGAGTCGCGTCATATTCCTGAAATGTCCTTTCTCCTTGGGGTACGTCACCATTGGTGTAGGGAGGCGGAAGATTATTTTCACTTTGTGACTGTTCAGGTGTATCCAAAATGGGCGGTAATAGAGGCTCTAGAAAGTGCCTGTGTGGCTGTGGACTGATATGATTTGTATGTTGAGAAACATGTTCTATTGGTACATTAGCAGGAGGGATTGTTGGGGGAAGCGGTAATGACACCGGAGGTTGACTAGGGATATCCATTGGTGGCGCCTCAGATGGTAACACATGGCGTCTTCTTGATGATAACGCCGAAGGCGTCGGAAAGGTAGAGGAACTCTGGATGGGATTTTGGAAACGGGGCATCCGAGGAGATGGATGATGAACTATCGGAGTTTGACCGGACTTCAAATGTGCCGGGTAATTCTTAGGCGCGGTGGGTATAAAGAAACCGGCTGGTGGAGTATACCGCTTGGGTGGAGGCACTCCCACTGCGCCATTGTTGCCGTTATAAAATGGACTTGAAAGGCCAGAGTCACCCCGCGGTTTTCTTTCACCCGTACTTCTACTTCCTCTCGGTCTTCTTTCACCCATACTTCTACTTCCTCTCGGTCTTCCGCGATTCCTGCCTCGACCAGCAGGTGATGGTGATTCTTCATCAGACCGTTTAGATCTTTTACGTTTTGCTTCCGTTCTCGGAGTACTTTCGTGTTTGGGAGGACGTCCCTTCCGCCCGCGACCGCGATTGTTATTGGATGGTCCTTGCAATGTATCTTGTTCATCCTGTTTCTTCCTACCGTTTTGCAGTAACGGAGTGGACTCTTGTGAATATCCTTGAACAGGTTGTGTCCCAGCTGTAGTTGTTGTTACCATTGCACTTCCGTTTGTATCATTAGTGGTAGTAACTGTTACACCACCACTACCCACATCGTTAACGGTAGAAGAATGTGCCGTTGGTTCGCGACCTGGTCGAGACGCACCGGTGGTTACTAATGAACTTACTTGAGGACTACGTTGAAAAATAGGTTCTCCGTAAAAATTTGTATTGTCGTCAGTTTGGAGAATGTGCTGAAGATTTCTTTCAAATCTAGCTTGAACCCCACTCGGTAAATTGTAATTACTTACAACAGGAGTAGCCGCAACATTGCGGGACACTGGAGGTCGTCCAGTAGCGAAAGGCTCCATTAGTCTCGAAGATGATGATTGAGCCTGCTGCTGATGTTGATGTACAGGCGGTAATGTTGGGGGTCCAGTGTCAATTCTTCTGACATCACCGTACGGATGATGCCTTTGTGGTGTTCTTTGTAGTAACTCCCGTACCGACAGGTGGCACGTATCAGATACTACTTCTCTTACACCTGGATTGCCCCCCATAAAGTTCCCAGAAACTGGTGGTGCATAAGGCATGGGAGGATAAGGAATCGTGAATCCGCTTGCTCCAGTTGTATGCCCTTGATGAGCTGGACGAATAAATCGTTGCTGCATCCCGGGAATTGGATGTTGATGTTGTGATTGCATTATATTTTGCGCAGCGTCCTGTGGACAGCTATAATTTGAAGTCGCTGATGGATATAGCTGTCGAGGCTGCGTCTGCTGTGGATTTAAATAATGCTGCATGCGATGGTTTGTTTGTTCAAGTGGCATTCTTAATGGAGGTGGGAATTGTAACTGATGGACATGATCTGGCGGAATGAAACTACCTTGGGACATTTGTCCACAAGAAGCTGGAGTGGCAGTCGCCATACGTGCTCTTTTAGTGTGCCTCTCTGATGGTCTCTGAGTATCGATATCAGTATTAGGTATAAAAGTGTAAGGCTGTTGGCGGTGATAGGAGGGTGGCACAGGTTGCGATGGGAATAACTCAGGTCGCTGTTGGTGTTGTGGCAATGTCGAAGTTGGCTGATCCGGCAACCGTGGAGTATATCTGGACAGATGCAACTGGCTGGGTACGACGTATTCAGGAGTTTGCCTGATAAAAGGTGGTGGATAAACGGGATTTGCCTGCATGCCTACAACTGGGTGTACTGGTCTATGCATTTGAGCTTGAGCTTCCATTGCAGCTCTGTATGCAGGGATGTACCTGGCAAACGCTGAGGAACCTGATATTCCCTGTTGAGACGCTGTTGGTTGTGGCTGGGGCCTGTGCTCTGCCTCCATAGCTAAAAATCCACGAGTTTGGTGATTTATCCCTTCAGAAAAGGGCCTCGTGGTTGTTCCACTGTTGCGCGTCAGTGACATCAACGTGTGAGCCGCTGCTGCGGACGCCGGCGATTCTAGTACGGGCGGCATTGCCGAAGTGGACACAGGATTAATGTTTATTCTTGGAGAAGGTGGTACAACTATTACATTTACCGGACCTGCCATAGCACCTTCATAGGACACGTTCATACTTACAGGTACGTTTGCCTGAAAATTGGGGGGTGCGGGAGGCAGTATGGGTATGTATCTACACGCACCCCCCATAGAGGTATTAAGAATTGAAGCATTCAACGCAGTGGAAAAATTATGACGAATGATTGTCATATGATTTGGTGAAAATGAAGATCTATGCGGTTCTAGTATCGGTGAAACTCGGTGTCTTGCCGGTGGTGGCAATCTGACTGGTTGGGTGGACATCCACCCCACAGTATTATTAGACATCTGCGTTTGCTCAGATGAAGATACATTATCGCCATTCATAATTTGGGAACTGGACGCTTGGGTTGTGGGGTGGAAATGCACTTGTTCTTGGCTCATGGCACTTGTGGAAGGAATATTCGAAGCTCGATTAGTAGCACTGTTTATCACTATAGATGATGACATGTTGTTACTGTTACTGTTAAAGTTTGAAGGGTTACTATTTGTTTCCGCAACCACATGTCTGTGATTGCCGCTGTACAAACACGAAGATGTGGTGTCTAATAGGTGGTTATTTAATACATGTGAGAATTCTTCTTGCGTCATATTTACGGTTGTGCCCGGGTCGGAACGTAACATAATTGGCCCTTGACTGGACGGCAGGGTTGCGCGCTTTATATAAACAGAAATAAAAAAAAGCAAATGACCGTAAATGCTGTTGCAGGAAAAGATAACTACGCATTTATAATTTGTTACTATGAAATTTATGTACGCAATTTGATTATGAGTAACTCTTCTGTTACAAAAATAAAAGTTAGGATAAGCAAGCAATTGCTGGGAATATACCTTATCATCACTGATTGTGTACGGCAAAAACAATTAATGTCGTGTTGATATTACTTGACTTGTAATTGTTGTATCTTTTAAAAACGGAGCAATGGAGGAACTAAAAATGTACGTTTTTTGTTTTCTTCTCTAATTTACTAATTAATTTCAGATTTTAGATAATTGATAATGGATCACGATCACACGGAAGTTAAAATTCAAAGCAAAGCCAGCTTGTAAGTAATCATGGGATGGAAAGGAATTGAGTAGTAGTGTGGTTGAATTGTTCGTGTTAGAGTAATGGTAGATAAGCAGTTATATTAATGTACTGCTACTCTGTAACACGCCAAAGAAAGTGGAACCATGCATTGCATTAATCATACACCCTAATCAGGTAAATTCCAACATTCCACTTAAGCAATTAACAAAGAGAGGCATTAATGAGAGCAAACTTACGTTTTGCGGGTGATTGGGATTAGTCTCCTCCTCCTGCTCCTGGTCGCATCTTCTTTCATAGAAGTCTGGAACGACATCATAATTGTCAACATTGTCGTCTAAGCCTTCGAGATAATAAAGTTGGTTCTCTTCTAAAGGAGGCAACTCTTCGAACAAGACATCATTCAAACAGAACAAGCAAGACCAATCTTCCGGATACACATGGAAATACAACAGAGACTAAATTATACAAGCATGCCACAGGCAAATAATGACCAAGGGCGAATAAAGCGGGATACTATATAAAGGCAAGAGCAACAAATCATTTAGGGTATTTTACACGGTTGCATTTTGTGCTTTCTTTTTGGGATTATCCCCGAAACAGTGCCAATGTAACGCCGTCACAAAATATATTACTCTGGCACCCATGTCAGTGTCAGCATTCCTATTATGAAGGTGCAAAATATATTTGTTTATGCAAAGCACATCTGTGATACTGTGATTGGCATGGCCGTCGCGTCGTCTTTCTTTCTTTCTTTCTGCTGATGGGACATTTTCATTCACTGCATATACGATATTTATTTACTATTTAGGGATCATTCAAATAGTACGTTACTCTATTAGGGGTAGGGTGGGGGTGATACCGCCTCGTAACGTCAATGTTAAATTGTCCATTTACCCATTTAAAAAAAGCTTAACGTGGGGGAGGGTGGGGTTTAAAGAAGACTCGATTTTAGCGTAACGTACTATTTGAATGATCCCTTACTGCAGAATTAATATGATATTAATAGTGAATGTTATAGATTTTACATGCAATAAGGAGGTCAGAAAGACGTTCAAATTAACAATTAAATATCCTTTCATCATATATGATTGGTATTAAATTATATATTATTAACTTAATGGAATAATCTCAAAATGACAGTGGAAAATGTTCCATATAATTCCTTGTTCTATATTGATATATTCATTTTGAAAAAGATATAAGCAAAATGGAGATTGAAGTAGATTCGTGTTTTTTTATGTTGAAAAATGATTTCTTGTCGAACCTAATTTTGCTGACAAGTTATTCAAACAGTATCGTCTAATATATTATTAATGGTAAAACCAATGGTAATACAAAACTACATGTTTCATGTTTACAGAAAATAACTGCATGCCACACTCATTTGTAGAAATAGCAATATCTTTGTCCAAATGACTGCTCAACGGACATTCGCAAACTGATTAAATGTTTAAAACAGCCCATTTGCTAGAATGAATCTGTAAACACTTTAATCTCTGTCCTTTTATGAACCTAACCAGAGAACCTTAGAATTATCCGCTTGGTGGACGCTCGTGATCGTACCTTCAGAAGACATGACGTTCAACGTTGGAAATTCGCAGATTTCAGAAGACCAAACTCCCAATTATATAGTGCTTCCAATTTAATTTTTGGTTTATGACCCACAGGTTATATATTAAGAAATAGAAAATAGAACGCGCAAGCTTTCACAGCGATCTCATTCTGTGTTGAAATAGCATTCAAATTGCAATAAGAGTAGAACGACCCCTGTTTATCACTTTCACCATAGATGGCGTAACTAAATATAAAAACTAGTTTGCTGTAGTGTGAGATTGCATTTCGTAGTCTTGCCACTTGCGCCAACTTTCTCCACTTCACTTTGTAGCAGTAAACACGACATAAGGTTCAGGTTTATGCTGAGATGCTGACTGCTAGCTCACCTACCGACTATACTACTAGATAAACCAAACTATCAGATTGTTTCAGCTATCAGAAAAAAGTTCACGAAAGTATTATCAAGTTAAATCTGCTTTGGAGCGTTTCCGAATAGTAATATTCTACTACTTCAGAAGCCTTACTTTGAAACTACTACGAAAACAGATGATAAAAGAGACAAAGTTCGTTTAAATTCTATTTAAAAATCATTCGTTAAATACTGTAGGACAATAATTCAGGATATTTAGTTATTAATGTTGTTGCATGACTATCTCACACTACACTTTCAGTACAGCCTTGCAGCTAGTGATTGTCTTGTCGGGTGTAGCGTAGTACGGTGCGATAAAAGAACCAACGAAGACTTAAAAAGAATCAAAACAAGTAAAGCGTCAGTGTAACACTATATTTACTGAAGTGTATTACCACTACAAACTCTCATCCATCTATTACGGTACTCTACCTTCTATTTCTACCAACTACCAAACACGTACTTTCATAACCAACAATTAAACTAGTGGTCGATGGTGGTCGGTCGGTGAGATAGTTTTTCCTGGACCTGCCTAGGTACGACACGCATCTCTGCAGAGGAGAATACTTAATAGTAATGTGGCGAATGGCGAAAGTCATGTATATTGTATATATGTATCTATGTATTTTCATGTTATATTCCAATTTCCTACGGATGTATGTATAGGTATAAGAAATGGCAATGATGATGATGATGATGATGGTGGTGGTGATGTGACGAAAAAGCAATCAGTAAATCTTGAACCGTCTTTGTATAGGAAATCCGTGTGCGGTGGTGGTAGTGTCAAATTTAGATAGAGATTTCGCTGGCAGTAATCAGCTTTGAAGCAAAGCCTTAGCTTATTACAGGAAGGAGGACAGGAAGGGAAGTCGAACTACTAGCTATAAAAGTTATTATGTGGTGATGTCAATGAGCAGCATTTTGTAGCTACAATTTAGTTGGCTCTTTCGTCGACGGTAGTTCATTCGCGATCGCCTAAGAAAGTCATCACAAAAAGGAACTGTGAAACGTACTTATGTTGGCTGATTAATTTGTCACAAGTCACAGCTAAAAGGAATTGTGAAAGTCATCATATCCTAATTCTGAAAAGTAGGAAATTATCAAAGCTCTTTCAACGGTAGGTGATAAAACTAATCAGAAAAAGGGAAATAAGTTTGTTAATACTCGTGAAGTTGTTTTAATTTCCTTTCTTCCTTCCAACACGGCTAGAAAGAAGCAGGAGAAAATGGAGGGTGGGAACTGGAATGAGAGGGTAAGGAAGTGATTTTGTCTTATGCATCATTACATTGACTCGCAATACTTTCAATAGACATTTTAAGTCATGGGCCTCGATACAGCGAGCGGGAAGGATTATAAGAAACGGAAGCGCTTCTACGAAATATGAAGTCTATCATGTTTTCTTTTTCATGTTAACCTTTTAACTGATGAATGCTTATTTCTATTTGTAGATTTTAAAGACCATTTGTCAGATGGTGTCGCTCACCGAATTAAAAACTATGCGACTTGTGTGTCGGACATGGAACCATGCTGCCATGAATACTATCGTTGAAAATTACGGATATGAAATTTCTGATGAGACGACAACATCAAAAAGAAAATTAATTCAAATGACAATCGAAATCATAAAACTGGAAAGGGCCAATATAGATTTACCAATGCTTCGTTTTGAAGACGTGCTTATTGCATGCAGTCCATCAGATCTTAATGTTCGGAAGTTCTTACAACTCCGGGGAAGTGACATAAAGGAAGTGAAGTTAGATTTAATATTGAAGTATAAGGAAGACTATGAAGGGGTGGCAAGCTTGATAGAACTTGTTCCCAATGTACAAGTTTTAACACTGCTAAGCTCCAGCGTTACAAAATCAGAACATGCAGTTACTAGAGGAAGAGCGTTAGGAGAAGCAGGAACTCTAGTGATGCCTAAACTCGCTAGTTTGTCAAAACTGGTAATTCAGGTGTGTAATGACCGAATGGAGTTAAGTTTAGCTCAAAAATATGCCATATTTATGATCAAGGCATCTTTACAAATGTACGGGGAGTTGTCACCGCTCTGTCAACTTTCCATAGTTCAGACACTAACAAATGGCCAGCTAAAGGAATGTTCTAAAACCGATTTTATTCTCGTACAATCAGGCTACACTAAAGACGCCCTGACAGAAATATATACAAAGATTTATATGACAAGTCTGAAACACTGGAAAAACCAAGTCGTGCCATTTTTGTGTGATCCGTGCCTTTCAAAACAAATTGACCACGTGATGGTGTCCCTTTTAGACGTAATTCTAATGTATAAAAGCAGCGTAAACGTTTGCGAACTGACGAACGTTACAAAAATTACACTGCTTCCCATGGACCGTAACAATGAAGCGGAGCTAGAAGCTATCAAGGAAAAAGAAAAAATAAGGGATGAAATACTCCTATTGAAGATGCTGTTTCCTCACGCGAACACTTTTCACTTGATTGTTCAGCGAAAGCGGACAATACATAGAATCTTCGAACTGTACCCCGAGGTTTCTTCATTACATCTCACTCTGCGGACCAACGTTATTGCGTTTGATAGTATCAACTATAAAACAATCAGCACCATTGGCACCACAGCGTCTGGATTCAATGATGTTCGAAAAGTCAATATAACAGGAACTCTACTACCAAGTGTTGCAGCGCTCAGTTGCAAGACGAAAATAAACCTGGCTCGGTATTCAGAATATGAAAAGAAAATCGATGTTTTAACGGTGGAAGCTTCCCCACCCTTTCTTTACAGTCTTCTGGGTAAGGCCATCTTTCTAGAGAACTAAAAAATCTCACAATCGATTACTGTATTACGAAGCCAGAGACAGAAATCAGGGAGCTCGATGAGGATGATTTGTCGGATGAGCTACGACCTGCTCCAACTAATTTGTTCGTACATGCTGTATTGCTCAAGATGAAGGGATTAGAAACGTTAATTTTATGCAATTGGAACATGTCAGCGGCTTTGAAAAAACGCTACGTAAAAAAATTAGGCTTAAAGAAAGTAATGTTTTTTAAAGCTCTACAAGATCCGGAAAATAGAAAAAGCTGCTGTAGATAAGTTATCTTTAAAAATTATTCTACACAAAAGAATCCAACAAGCAATGTTACAAAGCAAATAATAAAAATGCATCTGCATGCAATTGAATACCATAGTTTGATTACGTATAAATAAATGTGACTACTCATACACCCATTAAAAGTGGAAGAGAAGAGTTATTGGATTTAAAATGTAAAAAAAGTTTTTTGATATTTTCACCTGTGACTTGGGGATGCGGTGGTGGTGGTGGTGGACGTCTCATATTTGCGGAGGGACCAGCGAATGGTCTAGGCAAATTAGGGGTACTAGTTCGCAAATCCAACGCCTGTAGTTCAGGTTCTTCTTCACGATTGTATATGTTTGCAGTAGAGGATGTTACAGTGTGGGGCAGTCCCAGAAAGTTACGCTAAAAACAGAATATTAAGATTATTATTTCATTCCTTTATGTACACACATTTTTATTCATTTCTTTTGCTTGCTATTATAATTTTTATTTATTGCTAAGTATTCGGATGAGCTCTAAAGATGACTTGAAAGCCGATATATTTGTAAAGTCTGCGAAGGAATACCAAAATAGTAATAAAAGCCAGTGTAAAAATATCACACCACTGTGTTGAATCCCAATCATAAAACTGCCAGGCATACAACCGTTACATCGAGCTCGCATTCACATACATGTTTTTTTTAGCTTGCATTGACTGTTGGGATGTTAGTAATAAAGAGGCAGGACAGGTAATAAAATCTGAAATGTTTTATGGTAAAACCGAAGGCAGAAAGATATTTCATGTGATCATCGTCATCCTCACCACTTCGTTAGGAACCGACCCTAGAATGCATTATTCAATTTTGCCATTTATTACAGCTACTAACTTAGCTAACTACTCCAATGTCCAGCACAGTCCGTAGGTTCGTCCAAAATAACTGAAGAGTCATGCTAAATTGAATTATCAAATTTAGGGACAATACGCACTCAGTTGATGGACATTATTTAATTAAGTAATGCGGTGTTCTCATTTCACTAGTGCCCAAAAATTTCAATGCTGTAGGCACATAATTAAATTATTCTTAATGAAAATTAAGAGATGATTGCGGTGGCGACTGAGACGACTCATATGAAATATTTGCACTTTTTAATGTTAACTAGTTGAAATTTTATCATACGCTATTCAAAACGGCACTGAATTTAATTTTGCACGTGAAAAATAAATTTTCCGTTCATAATTCCCTTTCGCTTTCAGAACAATCAAGAATTAATATAGCACGTAGCTACGTTATATCCATGTAGTTAGCATGACGAACGTCAATTAAATTAATACTGAGAACTTCATAATCAATCAGGCAGTCACACTTGATACTGATGTCTGCAAACACTTCCGTAAAGTTTAGTATTTAATTTTACGCTTTCCATTGCCAATGTCGTTGCCTTTTTACTGATGCTCTGTGCTACACGGTTGGGCTACTTTGTTAAAACTTTACAAAATTTTATTTATTATTGCCACTCACCATTTTTCGTTGTGATGATCGTAATGAGTTGAACAACAGAAAATAGTATCATGCCAGGCTACTGCGGACTACTCAAAAAAACTTATTCCTCTGAATTAATTTTTTTTCACGTGCACATCTTCTCACTGTCAACTGTCGACTATCATCGTTATTTTCGGTTCACTTCACTCTTCCTTTCTCACTTTCCTATATGATGCACACACTTGAGTCGACTTGAGAACAGGGAAATGTATGCATATATGTGGCTCGCCAAAAACATTAACTCTCGCACGGAGATCATCAGTGCAACGTTCCCTCCCATGCATGAAATGCTTTATAAACGAAGGACGCTTCCCTGATCCCGATATTCACACACAGTCACACACAAATCATAACCAATGCACATTCGATTTTTACATCTTTGTTGTTCCTCTAAAAGACTTTAAAAATATTTACAAGTAGTATCGGGATGGCAGCTCTGATATACAGTGTTTCTTGCACTCCACACACAAATATAAGTGGCTTGGTGGCATATCGTTTGTCTCGACCAGAATAGGATCAAGAACTGAAGACGACTGGTTACTTCCCTACATACGTACACTGCTTTATATGTCCTCCACTGATAAAGCAGGTGTTCTCTTTCAGTATTCTTTCTCTGTCTCGCCCGTACAAAACGAGACGACGATTCAACAATACGAGCATCAACACAGTAATTAAACACTACGATAAAAATTTGCTCAATTTTATTGCCACTTTGTTATTCCTGAGAATAATGCATAATTGAATTTGCCCATGTGAGACTATTAACAGCAGCATGCGGTTTGTCATCTTAGCGATTTTCAGATCGTGTGTGTGTGTATACGTGTGTACATTACATATGGAATGAGCACTGACACTGTGTGCAAAATATTACTATTACAAACCAACCAACATGGAAAAATATATTCAAGTAACCGCTGCTGGGAACACTAATATTTTATGACCATGCATTTCTGGGTATGTTATGTACCCACTCCATTTTTTCATTTTTGCATATCTTGAAGAGCTGTCTATTTAACCGAATATTAGCATGCAGACACATAAGCAAGTTCCGATTTTTTTTAAAGCACAAGCTCAACGCATTGCCCCCCGTGAATGGTTTTGGCCGTAAAGAAATGCAATGAAAAGCAATTCGACATGTCCACAAAAATATTTACTACTACTCATCATGATGTATTTAACTACGTGTTCTCTCATCTTCTCATTTAATACACACGCTTGATTTTACTACCGTTGCTGTCCCTTTTTGGAGTGGCACTTACAACAAAACAGGACAAAATGCGCGCTGCTCAGTATGTTTGTCTTCAATGAGTCAAATAAATCAATCAATTTATATTTTTCAAAAGCGAAATAATATAAAATTCAAATTTGCCATTACTTTGACACTGAAACTTTAAGAGTTATTTTTTTTAATGAAGTTAGCATGCAAATGAAACTAGCATTCTTTTCCACTTATTATCTTCAAATACGCTTTATTAACACGACAATATGCGTAGACCAGTTGGAAAAGAACTTTCTGCCTTTCTTTGCTTTTTCGGGTGACATTTTCTATCTCAGGGAATAACTAGTGTGTGTGTGTGTGTGTTGTTGTGCAAAGTAGATGGGTAAGTAGCACGAGTTGCACACTTAACAACTTTCTCACTTCTACATTTCCTGTTGTCAATAAATATTTTGTAAAAATTTCTTTTTAGCAGCATTTTATAGTAATGTTCTCTTGCAGTAGTCTTTTTTGTTGTTCACTGCTCATGATAGTCAGACTGTGAAAGCGTTAAAATTTGTTAATAGGAATTACTCTGCATCCCTGCACCAGCAAAGGATGTCAAACGCACAGAAAAAAAAACAAATTAAAATGAAATGTTTTTTACTTCTTTGCTCGCACAAACTCTTAAGAAATTTTGAACCCTTATTTCCTTTGTCGACAAGACTAAACTCATTATAAATTTATCATTTGTGCAAGTTCTCAACATTACTTTTATTTGATAATGTTCCCACTAGAGAGTTTGTTATCACAGGAAGATGTCTCAAATTGCCCCCGTCAGAAGATCCCCGTTTTACATGCATTACTGGTACCAACACTGGTTGGGAAATTTTGCTGATAGAAGCGCTGGAAATGAACTCAATCGATAGCTTATGTAAAAAGCAGATTTTTTTTTTCATTTTTCATTATGTATGTATTCATTATGTACCATTATGTTGTAGAAGAGAAAGCAGCATAATAGTGAACAAGTGTCCACATGTTGAATATAGGATTGTTTCCTCTCAATCTCAACTCTGCGTGTGCCTCGTATCATTCTCATCGTATGTAATTTCCTTGGACATGTACACACGCAAGCAAAAATGCTAACGAGAGCCAAGCAGGTAGTACAATACAGCGTTAGGACAGAATGCACAGGAAACTGCATTCTTTTGTAAAGAGAGTAAAAGCATATAATATTTCCATCTCCACAGACCATGCACTCTTTTTACGTACTTTTTGTTAAACCATCTAGAAAGATTTCATATAAGCATACAAAAACGAGCAGAGATCGTAATAAATGAAAATGTGTCCACTTCAATTATTACTGAAGCAGTATCAACGAAATAACTTTTATCCGACAAAAAAAAAGTCGCCAGAGAAGCAATAGCAGTTTCCCCACCGTCCGCGTTACATATATGTTACTTATAATAGTAGCAATATCTCGGAAAAATTGCAGTTGATATTTGAAGTTTCAATAGATGCTGCTTTCTCCCTATTTTTTTCATTTATTCCCTTCAATGTAACAGGGGGAAAATAAAGTTTACCATTTCTTCCCTGTTTGTGTAGTACCAACAAATGTAATGATTATCTCGCCCAAAAATTGTCCAATGTCACGATACTGATTCCGTAATTCTTCGGATTGTTCATTGAAGCATTCACGTAGTAACCGATGATAGATTCTAACTTGTCCTGGCGTCTGGTGTACTCCTTTTTACTAGTCCTTACATATTAGTGTTGATATCTCCCTTTCATCTACCTGTCTTTTCCCCTTATTATCGTGTATTCTGCTCACAATCATCTTACCCAGGTACTCCAGTATAGTTAGTTGGACTGCGACACAAAGCAAAATGTTACGAACTAATTTCCTGTGCAAAAAAAAACTACAAATTCTTGGAACTTCTCTCGAACAAATTGCCGTTTCATGGAACCAGAACAACAAACGAAGTGCTCATTATTAGCCTAGGTAATAAAAACAACCAACTGAACAGTCATTGAACAACTTATCTACTTTGACGTTGTATAATTTTTTTTTAAATAAACAAACGAAAAGTTACACTTGGGCATTGTCCCTGTCTTTACCAAATTCATATATATATATATATATAGCATATTCGAATGTGTTGTATATGTAAAAGTTAGCCTGTCATTAGTAAACAGTAAACAACTTTTTTTTGGAAAGTTTACCATTTTTGTTTCAAATTCAAGTTACGTAATATGATATGTGAGTCATGTGATGTGACTTATTTTGTATTACATCCTATTACGTTTATTTTAAAGCACAACGTAGAAAATCAGTGGGAGTTGACAACGTTTTGACTGCTGACTTTCCCCTAACTTTTGACCTTTCTAGTTTGAACTCTAAGGAAGCCTGATACATACTCCAAGTCATTTCTTGCCACTAATCATACGCTGAGTCGTATTAGCAAGTCACAATGATGTGATAAGAAATCGTTCACTACTCACTTCTGTGCTGATAATAAAAAAGGCAGGAAATGAATTTTTGGTGGTATGATATGCTGCTGGTATGATGCTGAATAAGCAATATGTAGCGAGCAATGACCACGCACTCTGTCGTAGATTTAAATTCACATTTATGGAGAGACTTATTCTTGTTAAGCAAAAAAAAACATCTGTCGCTTTACAACATAATATTATCTTGTCCGCCACTATCGATAATACGTTAGCTTAAACATGCTTTTACACAAAGGCTAGAGCTGTTCCATTATAGTTTACTTTTTCACGTAAAATTTTAATCATCTCACATTCTTTTATGCTGGCGACATCTGAGCGCAAGAACGTACGTCGTTGTAAAACTAGTAGTGGGTAACCTGCATTTAAAAAGTAATGCTCGCTCGTTTCTTTTTCCTTCGATACGAATAATATTTGTGCTCAAGCAAATGCATGTTTATTAAATGAGATAAAGATAATCTGTTAGTAAATTGGCAGTAAAATGTGTAGAAATGTAATGTGGTGCTGGGACTGGGAATGATGGTGAAGTAATGATATTACAACGTAACTTGAAACCGTTGGATATTTTACAAACGAGAAGCCAATCAAGGATGAATTGCCTTTACAATGTTGGCATTATCCCAGCAGACACGTTCAAGTTTGAAGGGTCAAAGGAATTAATTTTAATGTGCGAGCAGTCTTGTATCTGCAAATATGCGCCAGCGGATTACGAAGACGGTGTTTTCATGTGTAAAATTACAAATGCGCTGATGAGAATAAATCCATTCTCACGGAAATAGGCTGGGTTGTGTAGTGTTGGTGAGTATTACCGGCGGTAGCAGTGACCTAATGACTTATGCGATAAGCGAAAAGAAAAGGTTTTGTTTTTGGAAAGATAATGTCTTTTTATACTACCAATCCCTTCGATTATGTAATATGCAGGCGTCTTTCCAATTGGAAAAATACAAAATGTTAAATTGAGAAAATCATAAAAGCTGCTTCTTTGTTTGGTGACATAATATTCTCCATATATAGACATAGCAATCAGTTCCAGAGAAATAAGTCGCGCCATCATGGCGTTAAAATTGAATATTTTTTTTAGTAAGTTCATAATTTCAAGTTTCAATGCAACGTAAAATTGCTTGTTTTATTTCAGCCTGCGAGTGTGTATCATCATAAAGGAATGGTACGACACCAAACACCACCATCACATATACAAATACTCCATTTTAGCAGTAGCAGCAGCAGCAGTCCCGAAAATACGCCACGAATATTTTTGAGTAATTACGACGTGCTACTGTCTACATTTCTCTTGCGATGGTGATGACAGCGATAAGAAAAGGGCAATAAAGAAGCAATAAACAAATTTCACGCCGTAGAACTAAAAAAAATAACAATTATAAAAATTGAAATTTGAGACAGTGAAATAGATCGCAAGCAACGACGTCGTGCTTTTTATATGTTTGAACCACTCATTTTTTCCAGGGAATGCTGCTTCATCTTGAAGGTTTTTTCTTTCTGTATTTATTTAACTAATGAGGGACCAGCGCAGGTTTATTCAACGTCCCTCTTATGATTTGCTAATACGTGTTAACACGAGATTTTCTAGGGGCTCCAGAGGCAGGCAGTTTCTTTTTCATTATTTTTTGTGTGTGGTATTATGTATTATGTATAAGTGTATTAACTTTTTAAGCATATTTTAACAAAATATCCATTGTGATAAGCCTCCTTCCATGTGTCGCTTCTAATTTTCACGACAAATTCTCAATTTCAATTTTTAGCATTCTTCACGCTCACTTACTCAACACTCATATAGTGTTGCTATAACAAAGTTGACGATATATCCCATATACGAGTCATCTGAGAGCACAATTATTACAACGTAACAAGAAGAAAAGATTAGGGAGGTCAAGTCAAATGGCAGAAAGGCACTCCAGATTTTTTACCGAGTAGACTAAACTCATAAAAAATAATGGTAATAGTAAGGAATAGTGGCGTGGTAAAGTACTTTATGTAAACTACACCACACTCATGATGGATAGAAATATCCCAGGATTATTTCTTCGAAATGACCTCTCTTTTATTTTCTAATTTTCCATCCCACAGCCTGTTGATGAGTTCTACTGAAAGGCGGGCTTGTACTGGGTATCTGTACGTGTGTAATATGAACAACGTGTAAATAAAGGCACCACTGTTACGAGGAATGTTTGCCTACATGTGGCAAAGGATACCGAAGGATGGCGGTGGCGGTGATTACGGGAATGTTGATTCAACGACCAAAAATACAAAAGTGAGTTCTATCTAGATGAACGTAACTCATTGCAAGATAAAATATAAATTTTGCTTGTTTGCTCCAATTCGTGTCATAACTTTCTACTTGCGCGTAAGAATATCAAAGACAGTCAACAGTGGCGAAATAATTGAAAATATCAACAAAGTGTCGTAACTAGAACAAATTGGGGTATCGCGAGATTTTTTAAAACATCACCGTTTTCCGCGTGACATAACGGTACTGGCAATATTTCCAAGGGAAGATTACATGTGCAAATTGTGTTATTTAACTCGTTAAGTTGCTCATTTCACTGGTTCGTATGTAACAGTTGAAAACACCAGCCAGGATATAATTATAAACTGAAATAATTAAATTGTGGACACTGCTGAGTTCCATTCGAAAGCTTATGAGCAAATGCGGTTACCCTGACTAGTAACGAATGCGTGGGGATTCTGGAGGAAACCGAGAAACTCTGTAATATTTGCTCTCGTTGGATTTTCTGATAGAAAGTTTTCTGCGCTTCAGCTTCCCGTGCTTACATGAGCGAGCGCCGCTATTTTATTGAATCAAGCTTTTTGATTAATGACATGCATATATGGTTTATTTGTACACAGGATGAGATATGTCGTATGTTGCATCGTGGATGAGATATGATAACTTAATTTAAAGCTTCTGTAGCTTACGGCTTATTACATTTAGTTCATCATTCAACCCACGCGACGCATAGAGGTGTGCTATCGCGATAACGTGATCCGTAAACATGAAGGAAATGGCAACAGCAAGTACGTTTGAAATGTAAATTTTGAAATATTTTCTACAAACGAATTTTCCATTGACAAAATGGAAGATTCAAATGTACACTTTATCTCCTTTTCTCCCTTTTTTTTATCTCATTTTATGTTATTTCATTTGTCCTGTGATCCCTACATGCATATACTTATAGGTATGTATTCATATGTGTAATCTGAAACGATATTGTGTCTTTCTTCATTGCAACGATGATGCTCATCTCCCTATCTGTACTCCCCCTCTCTGGAGAGAAGACGCGTTACCAATTTTTGACCGTTGATCTTGACCATGACTCACAAGTCGAGAGAGATTTCTTATTATGTCTACTTAAGATGGACGAAAAGAGGGTGTTACCAAGGACACAGGTGTAGCACATGGCTTCATTCTCATGCACCCTTGCAGTTTTGTCCCCGTACAATGAACTGTAAAAATGCCATGTGTAAGTAGCCTGGAAACGACGTAATATGAAAGTTCTTATTTAATCCGGTAAAGTGGACAACTGCTGCACAAGTGCTTCTTACAAACCACTCGACTGTCCGTGTACTACTCCTAGGAACATTATGCGATTACCGTCGGAAATCTTGTGTTATGTACTCTTTTGCATCTATTCCGTCACTTGAATTTGACCCGACGTTGAATCAATGAGTAGAATATTGTATTCTAAATATAGTCAGGTAGCGCGTTACTATGTATAGGTTGTAATAAAGGAAACTAAGTTGCATGCGATGACACATACCACCCCGTAAGTTCAAAAATTTTAAAAATAGATTTTTTTTGTATGAGTACTACTAGTTGAGTGAATAATTTGATTTAGCCGGATTCCGTTGAGTTGAATACGACGGAGTTTAAATATAGCTGAAGTGGAGACTCATTGAGACTTTTCGTAGAAGGGAAAATGCCTAAAATTACATTATGATGAGCTTTATCAATCGAGTTATCTGATTGAATACAGCAATCTGACTCTGCCCCTTCAAATCGCATCTCTTCAGTGCTACATACACAGAACGCCACACACGCCTACGATGTCTACATCAGTCAAAATTTACTGATAGAGCGGCTGTCTGCGCAAACAAATCTGGTAAAGAATATCTACCCAAACAATAAGGAAAATTGGGAACGCTATTTGTGCATACGAAATCTTCTGCCATATTTTTCATCCGAAATCATGCCAGCGTGTCTAGGAAACGTACGACGGAAAGGACGCTACAAGTATTGACACTTTTCCCCTGTCCATTTATGTGGTAGAACAATGCAACAAAAACGGAACAGGAATATGATACCAGGTATACTCCCCCGCTACTACTCAGTACTCATAAAACAAATCGGTATGACAGTACAAGACAAACAAAAGACATAATAGCTTGGGATAATAGCAAATGGTGAGAAACGCACTATATATAGATGCTCCGTGCCAACAATATATGAACAACAACACTTCATTCATCTCGCCCCCCCCCTCTCTTCCCTCCTCGCCTCACTCAAGATGAAAGAAACCAGTCAAGATATTACTGGTTACGTATTTCATTGTGCTAATCAGATGATCTCTTAAAAAGCTCATAAAACAATTTTACGGCAGGTGAACCTAATACAGTTTGCCAAGTGTGAAACGCTGGTAAATGCGATGGAGAAAACTCAGAATCAGTTTCCTTCATTACAGCTTCCACGTAAGAAATAGCGACTAAACCGTTTTCAACGTCGCCAGGTTGGTTAAGTAACAAACCAACCGATTTTTTTTTATGAAATAAGGAATGCTCTATTACTCGGGTTAAGCCTTAAGGGGCCATAGGTACTAACCGTTTACTACTTACGCTAAAATACATTTCATCCCTTTATTTATGAGGGTAGGAAGTTACGCAAGACGTACATGTCTGGGTTACACATACAGGGTGCTGGAATTTTGCAAATGCAATAAGTAACGTGAGGCAAAAGAGCGGTTGATGTTACTTACTTACTTTCTTCGAATGACGAGTAGCTTGTGACTAAACTATTTTTCTACATTACTGCTGATTAAATTTTACAAGTCTTAATTTCCCCCAAATCATTTGTATGCACTTGTATGGTAAATAAGGTAAATTACATTTACAAAATAACATACAGAATTATAGAGACGGAAAAATCTCCTATCAAATTACTTACACACGTGTGTCATTCGTAAACCTGCAAACCCCTACGGCGGCGAACGCTACCGTTCCATTAAAAAATATCATCTTGTACTAGCTGAAGAGACCCTTATTAAAGTAGGCTTCCGTGCTGGAATTTAATACCCGAAGAAGCTTTTTGCTAAAAAAAAGTATTAATACCCTATATTAAATTATTCCTTGCGAATAAACTGCTGAATGTGAGCGGAGGTCATGCAGGGTAGAAAATAGATGAGCCAATTTATATTTTCGAGCAAACACACGCACGGGTAGCTAAAAAACTGAGCAGCACAGTGTTTGCTCATAGAGAGCTGCTGAAAATCAAAAGTACTTGTAAACATGCATACATTACTCCCTCCTTTCCCTTACTTTTTTCAGCATAACCAACAAGCATTGTTGATTACTTGGTGAAATTGAATTTTATCTGCTTCTCAGATCGAAGAGGACCGTCATGAGTTTCATATTTGTACATGTCCACAGTGGGTGTTTGTGTTGATCCCACACACACAGACACGCTCGCTATTTTATTTACCCTTTCCATAACAACACAAAAGTGAAGATGAGGACATGAGGATGTTCACACTCACGACGCAATCAAACAAATCACATCAAAAAAGGAGTGATTCTTCTCTCAACGCCTTTTATCTAACGTTCATCATCACACCAGCACCATGACACGTAAAGAGTTACCACGGGGCCAGCGCTGGAAATAGATAATCTAGTAATCTTATTACTTTCAGATACTTTCACCTACGCTTTCTCATTTCCCCTTTCCCCGTTTCTCTATCCTTCATCACATCCCATCATCAGCTCTTTTCCTGTCGCTTTCTCTACCACTCATCCACTGCGTACGGTAGCAACGAGCGATGCCATTATCATCATGAATATCTCATAAATACTTGTTTTTTCCTTAATATTTATATTATCAGTGTCACACTCATTATTTCCCGAAACTTTAACCTGAATCTAAAAAAAATACGGACTACGGACAAGGAAACGTGCGGCTATCATGGCGATCATATATATAGCATCTCTATCAAACCTAAAGTACCTGACAGAATATAATTTTGCTTTTTTTACTAATGATCATTCAAGTACCCAAGTACAAGTACCTATTCCTCTTTATGTGAACAAGTATAAACATATGTGTCTTTTTCGCTTCCTGAAAACATCGCCCATTCCACTATACGAACCTCTCAGAAATGACTAACAGAAAAAAGGAGAGAGTCCACATTAAAAAAGTGTTTTCATTTCCATAATTATCATTATCAATGGGCATACGCTTGAAAGGATGGAGTTTCTTAGGGGAAAAAATCATCCTCCTTGATGAACGGATTCGCGGTGTGTAAACATTACTCAAACAAGAACAAGAAGAAAAAAACAAGACGAGCTCATCCTCACATCGTAGTCTTGTACGTAGCAGCGTAGAAGAGGTTGTTTACAATCAATTTAACAGCATCTTATAATATTGTCTCCAGAGTTTCTCTCTGGTTTCCCTACATCTCTCGAGCACGGGGACTCTTATGGATGCTAAATATTTAAAAGGTGAAGTAGGTGAAGGTACACACTAACGGTTAAAAGGCTTTTATTTTGTAATCTTAAAAAAATGCGCACACACGAAAAGAAACAAGTATACTTCTGATGGGAGCAAACAAAAAAAAACATCGAGAGAAGAGAAGAAAAAAAAACAAGAAAAATTCTCCGCGAATCTGAGTACTTTACTTCCGAGATTTGTTAGGGAAAAAAACGTCGGATGTAACTCAGACAGTACGTGTAATCATGTCAATTTGCTGTCAACCCCGACAATATTAAATTTAATACCAGCGCGCCTATACCATTAAATGTGTACATATATATATTTTTTTTATTCGCTTAATAAAGCAATACACAGAGAAAATACATACATATATATGCCCCACATGATGATGATTAAAGTTCCAATTAATATGTTGCTAAAATGACCAAAATATGTATGTATTTATGTCCTTAAAAATGCCAAAATATGTGGTTAAATATGTGGTTAAAATT
>JAHZNE010004458.1:0-17776 GCA_027744055.1 Callyntrura sp. NNG-2020 | reverse complement strand
CAATGAACTTCATACAAAACAAGATCTTGCCCCCTCCTGGCTGCAGCTCTGGCTGCGCCACTGTAACAGTGTATTATACTAATCTACCTACAGATTATACTTAAAGTTGCAGCTTTATGATTATGATTAATTTGCGTACGGAGCTATGTAAATATAGTGATTGAGGTTGCAATGGATATCTGTCTGTTTGTCAGTCCATGCGCTCTAAGGAGGAAAGGGAAAATGGAAAATGAAATGAAAAGGAATTTCAATCGAGGAAACGGATATAAAAATAAACAGATGAATTATCCAAATTGGTATCGAAAAGTTAATGTAAATTAGAAAATTTAAAAGCAACCAAGTCTGTTTCGGAGTAACTACTTTTTATTTTTGATATAATAATTTAATTTAATTTTGAAATTAGTGAATGTGTGGCTTTTTAAATTCATCGTGCGCAAAACAATAAAAACTTTAAGCGTTTTGAAGAATTTAAATCAAATGAAGTTTTTACCAGATAAAATTTTAATGCATAGTTTTATTTTTATATGGAGAATATAGTGGAGAAGGAAAAAATATTTCTTCATTAATTGAACTCATTAATTAATGATTTAAAAACGGTGGATTTTATCCCTTCTCTCAAGCGCATTTTTAGTGAGATATGAATGCAAACTTGATCAGTTAACATAACGCATTGAAAATATCCAAAAACATAGAATTTAACTGTCTATTTAAAGCACTTTCCTCAAAGCATCCGACAACAGTTTTATTGTTTGCAGTTCGGCTAAATGTACCATTCATTCTTTTCTCAAAACTGCGCAGGCTCATGTTTAGCTTTGTGATACACACACTCCCAGTAACACCCTCCCAATCTACGTGTATCACGTCACGTACCCGAAGTCAGTTCTGGTTCTAGCATGTTTTAAACTTAAGAGTCATTTTACATATATGATTTAGTGTGTCCTCGAAAACGTAAAGTAAATAACCTTTTAAAAGATAATACAGGCATACATGACATGACGGTACATGCTCCTGGACCACTTGTTATACAACAACAAGTACGTTTTACTGCGCTGCAAAATCAGACATTGCAATATTGCAAACAAAGGTAAAATATGGCTACCTATTAAACAGGTTTACAAAAGAATTTGCGTCTCTAATTGAAGAACAAAAACATGCTGTGTGGTACGACACACGTAGCAGTGTATAGCTTACGACTTTGCGGTTTCATACCGATCGGCGATCCAAAGTCAATGCTGTTTGCTGCAAAGTGCTAATACAGTTTTGGATTTCGTACATAAATCGTGTCGCCATATAAAGTTTACTCATAATAGTTCAATCCTCGGTCGGGCTATCATCTAAATAATACGTCTTGTTAGCAAAGAAACTTACCGAAGGTACGACCGCGTTTTTGATAATGAGTCTGTCTTCCCTATACCAGAATAGGCTTTTCTGTGCTATTTACATTATTTTTTTTCAATTTCGCTTTAATTAAACTTGTGATCGTTGATGTTTGGAGGATTTCCAGATTGGCCTCAAAGGTTTCAAATAGGAGGTTTACAACTGGTTCTCAGTCAATCTCAGGAATCGTAGGGTCAAAGTTCCCTACATGGTTTAACAGTTACAAACGATTTATTGTAAGCTGATACTTAAACAAAGAGGCAAACGGTTGGATGAATAAAAGTAATGTTGTCACTCATTGTAAAGAAAAATATGGGAAATTTTGAAGTACGAGTAAAATATTAACATACATTTTGTCTGCCTCACCTACCGGGTCCTCAAATGCTATGTGAAAAATATTCAAAGCATTTTTATAAATAAAATGCATTTCAAACTGCTGCAGTTACGCAGTGGTGAATTCCTTAATCGTCCTTTAAGATAGATTGAATTGTACAAATTTGGTGGTATTTACAACTTAACTAGTTAATTAGTTACCTACCTAATTTTAGGATAATGACTAATTAATTGTTAGATTTAAAAAAATATTCACAGTTGCTGCATCGGGCAGAATCAACCTATCCGAATTCTGATATCAACTTAAAAGTATTTAGACCAAATGAACGATAGCATGGAAGACGATGAAAAAGATAAGTCGTACTCCTCTCAGGCTTTGAAAGACCCCACTTCACAAACTACAGAAAACTTATGTAAACAGATCATGGAAGACATGAACAGATATGGTATATCTGTAATTGACAATCTGCTTGGAGAATCTCAAGGATCTGCCATTGTTCATGAAGTACAAATGATGTACGAAACAGGCGATTTTAAGGATGGACAGTTGGTGAAAGCAGCGGCAGATACTAAAGGTTCATCTGCAAGTCAGTTGTCCAATGCAAAGGGAAAAGGGGTCTAGGTGAATTGCACGGGAGGAAGAAAGCCCGGGAGGAAATAAGCCCGGACGCTGAAAAGCCCGTGAGGAAATAAGCCCGGACGGTGAAAAGCCCGTACGGAATATTGCCCGAAAGTAAATTTTATATTTTTAACTATAAATTTTGTGACAAAAAATTCGTTGACGATTGTGGAAAATTGTAAACATGAAATCTAAATCAATATATTAATACTCAGTTTTCCCTGATCAGCATTCAGCTAAAGGAATTTTCATTAACCAATTTCTTTATCTTGCTGTCATTCGAATTCCAACAAAATAGGTTGTGCATTAAGCACTGCATAGGTATGGTCATCTCGACATCTCGACAGAGGGTAGAAGTTAATCTTTTTGTAAAGAAATTTCATGTAATTTTGTAAGTTTCGTGTTTGTATGTTTGCAATTCTCGTGTCTATTTACAAATAATAATAATAATAAAGAGTATGCTATTTTAGCTGAAGTTTTATTTGTTGTATATTTTTATTCAAGTTCATCAGCTATACATGGCATTGTGACAAGTTCTCACTTTCACAATGTTTTCTTACAGATCACAGATTTGTGAGAACAGATCCCCTATGAGTTAAGTAACAGGACAACATATATGCTCCCACATGGGTGGGGGTGGGGGGACACCGTCGGTTTCCTATAAAACTATAATTATACTCAACAAATTTTGTGAATAAAATTATGCAACACTATTTCCCTTTTACTTGGATCGTTCAAAAAAGAATTTATACATAGAAATAAACCGGTAAAACCGATATTAGAAAGTGCCCTGACTGGATTAAACTAAATTGAAATGCCTGTTGGTCTGTCAACCAACAAAGTTGTTTATAAGTTACCGGTGTACCAAATTTCAGTTCATTTGGACATGTTTTACAATTTGACCCCTCCCCGGGGGGTTGATATCGATAACACATCTTCGAACTCATTGGGCCGATAGATTAAGCTGTCTATTGTCTAAGATCCCGTGTAAAACAAATGATGCGTTCCCAATAATAATTATGTTAGTACAAGCTAAAATTTACTGGTTTTGTACATTTTGTACATACAAAAGTGTATTTTTTTATCGATCGACACGTACATGTTCCCAATAATAATTATGTTAGTACAAGCTAAAATTTACTGGTTTTGTACATTTTGTACATACAAAAGTGTATTTTTTTTATCGATCGACACGTACATTCCAGATATACATAAGCAAATATATTGTACCTGAGGATTAAATAAGTCAAACAACGTTCCGCTTGTTTTGTCCATTTGCCTTAGATAAATAACTAGAAAATATCATAACTTTCTCCTTTGTCGCCGTAATACCCTTTGGTTAGGGAAAATTTCCCGTCACAATCAATAAAAAGTTCCCTCTGAACGAATACACACACAAATTTGAGTTTTATAAAAGAATCAAAAGTTGACTACAATATGTGTTTAGTAGTATTAAACTTCCGTGCTGTCTTCCTGCTGTGTTGTGATCTCATTTTTAAAAACTCCTTCGCTTTCCAGTTCTGTTACAAATGCCATGTTCTCATATTTGACAGTGTAGCACAAATGCATGCCAAAGTAGATGCAAACAAAAGAACGTGTGATAAGCTTATGTATGAAAGTGTAATAATAAGTCGTCATTTGTAATAGTTGTAAATAACAGTAAAGTTAGCGCCATGTCATTACATGCTGATAAGACTTATGTATATACCACTCTCTCTTGCAATGAAGTGACAGAATTCTATTGAAATGTCGAATGAAAAACCCTTCATCAATTGTTTAGGTAGCGGCATAAGAGAAGTCCTTATTAACGACCCCTACTATTATACTCTCGAACGAGTTTACAACAACGTGGCAAAATAAGGAAGAACGTCACGGCAGGAATTACGGAAAACTTTGGAGAATTGTTTGCCATTCTAGAGTCTCCCCACGTGTACAAAAACTTTTCAAATGACTTGTCCTCTAATGGATTTCTTTGTCCCGAAAATTAGCATAGAAATTGCGATTGGCTGTCTCCAATCTGCACAATATGTCTCGGGAAGAGGGGAAAACTGAATGTTGCTGTGCTAGGTTGGATTCACAAGCATACACACACGCCTGATCAAATAAAAACGTTTATAACAATATATGAATATAAAACAGGTAGTATTATTAAGCAAGAGCGAGGATTGAAACACTACAAACATACGCATTACGCTGTAGCTTTAAAAACATAACCCGTCTTTCATTTAGCTTCTTTCTAAAACTCTTTTCACGGGACGGTTAAAACAGCATTTTTTTTAATTCAGAAAAACAAATTTTTCCAGTGAATAAAAATTCAGCGGAAAATATTTGAGATATTTAATTCAAAAGTTCCATTCAAGTACAATTCATTCGCATTCCTTTTAACTTTAGCATATTTATACTCTTTGCTATCCATTGATTAGGTAGTTACATTTAATTTGGGTCTGATATGAATTCTACAATGCCAACAGTCTTCCAGTTTTATCGGGCTAGAATATGTCTTTCCTTTTGCATTTCAATTTACCAAGAAAACCTTTCAGTTGGAAGTTGATGAGCGACACGGAAAAGGAAGGAGTTAAATAACGAATACTTTTTCAGGCAACAAATTACAAAGTGAAAACTATTTTCGGTTGGATGTAATTTCGTCACATTGATTAATTAGGTGGGTTGGATAGACGGCAGTAGAGTATTTATTGAAGCGGCAAACGAGAACCAATACTTTTAACAAACATCCAATTTCAAATTAGAATTATTTTAGTCGCTCACTGCCGGTAGTTATTAAATTTATTGTCGCTCTTTCGTTGTCAACAAGAGCTGTTTGCAAGTATAAAATCATGTATGGCAAATTGCAGAGAACAAGAAAACAAAAAAATGTATCCTGTTAGGGCTTGTGGTGAAAGTACATATAGCACAATGATAACATAAGGAACACTTATTTTTCGCCGTGTAATTACTGACGAGGTAAATAGCACATTTTTAAACATGAAAAATATATGGGAATCTGGGGAACCCAATTTCAATACCTGTCACCGGTAGCTTCACTCAATTTTTTTAAAACTACCTAAGCAAAAGCCGTTTTTTAAAATAAAGGCCAATTTATCCTACATTAATTTTGAATTGCCTACNCGGTAGCTTCACTCAATTTTTTTAAAACTACCTAAGCAAAAGCCGTTTTTTAAAATAAAGGCCAATTTATCCTACATTAATTTTGAATTGCCTACTTATTTAAGATAAGGATGTTTTATAAGTTTTATTCAGAAGATTCAGAAGCGATAAACTTTGTAAAAAAAATTGGCAAAATCTCACTACGGTGAGGTATTTCTATATATTATATATTATAAATATATTGTTTCTCGTTGAACCTGAGGTGAAAATTGCAAGATTGGCTTACCTTTTTCGAGAGTAACCTTTATTTTAAATCCGGGGAAGTGATGCGAAAAGTCTGATTCAAATTTGAGAATCACTTGTGTCGACTTGGAGGCAGTTGTATAACGAAGTAGTTTAAGCTTCTTTGTCCAGTCACCACAAATCTTCTTTCCGGACGTGTTGTTGCTCCCGTTGTAATTCACTCTGGAGTTGGTCCTCGAACTTTTCTGCTGCTGTTGTTGTTTTATTCCATTTGACTGACTGGATGTAGCAGAGCTCCCGAATGTTGTTGAATTAGACTGCAGCTCTAAAATCTCCAACGAGTCGTACTGGCAGCTGAAAACGAGAAATGGGAGAGATTAATTTTGACATAATTCCAACTGGTGGCAGTAGTGTGTGACTGGTGTGAATTCTCTTAAATTTTGCAAAGTGTAACTATATCTCTTTCAGAGTATGAAGTAACAGTAACACTCTCTTTTATGGATTAAATAAGTATTCTATAACGCTCCTTGGGAAAATATTATTATTCACAATTCACACCTCACACGCAGACCTCCAACAATGAAAATGCTACATACACACAAACAAACACACCAAACGCGCGTTTATCAAAAGGGATGCGTTTGAGAAAGCTATATGCAACTCGCGACTATGCATGCTAGTCTGAACTTTCTCCTCATAAATTATTATCATACATCAGACAGTATAATAGTATCTTATACCTCTGCCACTTTTCTCCATAAATGTATCAGATTAAGATTAAACTGTTGCCACTTGTACGAATGCATATGAACGCCAGCACAGCTACGTTTCCACTTTCTACTACAAAAGGAACTCATTCTCATTTCATACGTGCATTATGTTCTTGTGATACCGACTTTTTCACGAATATCTTCATCACATCACAATTTGTTTTGATAGGTAGCACGTCCGCTCATGAAAAGTATATACAGAATACATATGTAATATAACATATACATATAATATTTTTACATAAGGAATATAACAAGTATAACCGAGTATGTAACAGATAATTTTCCTCACCACGCGTACGTTGGCTCATAAATCACAAGGACGTTGTACATTGTGTGTATGCTAATTAAATGACACTTTAATTCAGAGGATTTATCGTTTGCTTCTCTTTTAAGAGCTTTACAAGTGCAGCAGATTTTGATATAGACGCAAAGGGATGCCTATGTTATCGTTTCAAGGTCACGTAGCACAGACACTGCTGTTTTTAAATTCAACACGTTAACTCTGTCCTGTTTCATGCTGCCTGCACATCCGTCCATTTTTATCAGAACCAATTCTCGTTGTTTCATGACGCTTTGGTTTACAAGGGAAAATTGTGTGCACCTTTCTGACATATTCTACCAAAAAAGACAATAAACACCTTCTCAATAAGTAGTTCACCTGTAAATAAAATATGCTTCTCTGGTCTATTTTCCGAGGTCAGCCCTTGTATCTACAAACAAATTCTATTTCAAGGACTTCAGAAGGTTTCCAGGTGCATGGCAAATAAAAAATATCTTTTATGGACAGTCTATTCTTTAGCAAGGTAGTAAAAACTTTTTCCGTGTTTCCCCGTTTGATTCACATCACTCCAACCAATAGATTTTTACGCCCCAGCGGGAACACCCATATACCCACCCACTTATCTAAGTTTCAAAAAATACTCCAAAAGTATCATAAAATGGTGTAATTCTCCTCGCCATCCATTTATACTTTACTTACGGATATTGAAATTATGTTTTATGGCCTTAACCAATGACTAGTGGTGTGGAAATAACTATAAAGCTGACGATGCTTCCTTTTTATTCTCATTTGTATTCCAGTCGAAATGGTGAAAAACCGGACGTGAGCGGACTGCACCTTCTTTGCCTACTTTCTAAAAATTGAGAATACGTTACAACAACATTCTTGCATTGTAAAAACGGGCTCTGGGGTCCCACATGTACTTCATGGCTTTACTCCCAGTAATTCAGTGAAAGTGGTTGAAAACGACCAAAAACGAGCAGATATTTCAGATGATACGGGACTGAGAGAAAAAAATAAGGAAACGAAACCGGAGAAAATGACATCCTCGTTGTAAGGAACCAGTGCTGTGCGCAGCATATGGTAAAACGGAGATAGGTGCGGATACACACAATATGCTGACTGCTTCCACACAGATAAAGCTTACTCATCTCTGTGAGGAAAAAGAAGAAGAGAACTGCTACTGCTCCTATTCTACTATGTGCGACTACGACCCAAGTTGACAATGTTGTTTTAAAGAAAACACAATTTCCCAAGTGGATCAATCTGCGAGCCACAAACATACCGCAAACAGTTTTTCCCCAGTAAAATAAAATATGCCATTCCAACGAGTAATCTTAACTCGTTGTCATTGTCATCAGAAGAAATGTTGGCAATATAAACCGACAAGGCAAATGTATGAAGGAAGATAGGCAGACAAGAATCTTTTTCACTTAAAATATAATTCCAGTCAAGCATCTAGGATTATCATAATATACGGTCAGAGACGTTTACTTCTACAAACCCTTGTATTGGGGGTAAGGCATATAAATAAAGCCGTCATGTATGCAGTTGTTGGTGGGGTGTGTGATCAGAGTAAAGCGTATAAACATTTATTCATATGCCCCACAACTTTCTTCAATGTTTTTGCCATCATCATTTTTCGTGCTGAAAATGCAAGCTTATGGTCACAAAGTATGGTAGAGAAGAGAGAGAGAGAGGATAAAATTTCTATTAAGTGGTGCAATGCATTATGGTGGTCACTGTATCACACAAGGAATGTATTACAAAAAAATATTGCATTTTTTTCTGTGTAGAGTTGCGAGAAATCGCCTTACATGCATGATACTTGACGAAGGGGGAAAAGTGGATTTTTTGTATCAGCTCTTTTTAATTAAAATGACATTCTTCGTGTAAATCTTTACATAAATTGGAATATGTTAGTTGAAAATTCTAGTTTCAGGGATGTGCAGTCTTCCATGGGAATTTAGCGGGATACCGTGAATACCCTGAAGGGTTATAGTTTCACTGGTAACTCGTACCTTTAAATTTTTAAATATATGAGTATAATCAAGATCCTTTGACATGGAGACCCTATCCTGAGGATACGGTCTCCATGTCAAAGGATCTTGAGTATAATATTTTGGCAATCTACTTAAAGTTCTACCCTAAAGTTTATTGGACATAAATATATCCAATTACCTCCATAATTTTACCCCGTTGATTTTAAAAGGATTGAAACTAGCAACCCCAAGTCTACACTAAAGTGACGGCACAGAAAACTCAACAGAAACAGAATCATCATTCATATCCCAGTATGCATGTATTAATCGTCTCCAGGTTTTGGCCTTGGCAGCCTAAATGTTGTCCATCGAACTTCACTTTTCCCCTTCAAAATATGATATCCCTCCTTTCTCCCCAAGTATCAATTAACAGCACAATATGACTGGAATAAGTAGACAAGACAGTCTCGTAGTGCAGCGGCCATTCTGCATTCAGTAATTTGTCTATGACACACTACTTTGGTCCATCATATCCACGTCCGTGGCACACTGACATTTACAAAGCAGCGCACCGAAAACATCCTTCGCTACTTTCCTTGTATTCTGTCTTCTTCTTCTGTCATACACTAGTTTTCCTTCCCCGACATAATTCAAGGTGTATGTAGAGCAGATCGTGACGTAATAAGTGTTGCATATTATGATACATTCATTTCGATGGAGAAAATGCTAGAAGCTATTCCAGACGTACAATACACAAAATTCCCTACCTGCCACCACCAAACTACTATATACTTTCTTCGTACATTCTACACACACAGTAGAGAGATAGGGACAACATGACAACGAGATATATAGAGAAAGTTGTGATAACTTTCAATCCACTTCGTATATATACTTTTCCATGTATCCCCAATCTAACACCATCATAAATTCGCCACTTGTCCTTTTTCCTACTTTCGGAACGAAACAAAAAGGTTTATGCATTCATATCTCTCTACACAAACATCACCCTTCTCTATTGCTGTGTGGCGGTGGCCATGTTCGTATTTCAGAAACAACTTTTCTAGCTCGTAGGCATCGTACACAACACCACACACATACGCCATGTGTGTATGATACACCAACCTCTTTAAGGAAGACATGTGGCCCATCTAAAACTACAAAATGAAAAATAAAATGGCCGGAATCACATTCTCGAGCATCAAGCCAGTAATAACTCGCAATAATGCGTTTTTTTTCTAGCATTGCAACTATTCCTGGGGGATACCTGTTCGTTTTCTGCTGGGAAGTAGGGAAACATTAGCTACTATATAGGGATGGTGGTGTATAGACGTGGGTTATGATGAGGAACCATGTATATTTAACAAGTGCTGTGCTGCTATCTCTTACTACACATTTTTTCAATATACCTGAAACATGAAAACCCTATTTCAAGTAATCCACAGGATTAAACATTTTTCCATTTCTATCCCCACTACTACTACTACAACTACACTGCTGTCTCTTGTTCCATCCGCATTGTATTGTTTTTCCGCAGGTAAAGTCTGTAATATGTACACGTGAAAAAATAATGTGAATTTATTTTGTGGCAACGGCAACGACGACGACGGTGGCGGCGGCGTGCGTTGTTGTAGCGACAACAAAAAATAATCCAGATACAAAATTGTATTGCGCCGTTATAAAAGCGTATTATGTGTGCGGTGTGGTGGTGGTGGTGATGGTAAGCAGGTAGGAAGGATGTGTAAGTTCGTGTGTGTGTGTGTATTATACCTATGCGTAATTTATACCTGCAGCGCTAGATTCTTCACTTATGATATATCAAAGAACATGACGTGGATTTTGTATGATCGCTCATGGGAGAAGGCATTTTATAGACGAGAAAAAGCCATTATCGTTTCCACCCAAGCAAAAGACATGGAATCACGAGATAAGGATGTATGTATCACTCACTTTTTCAGTTTCGAAATTGTTTTCTCTCAAAGCACTCTCTCACGACTGCATTCAACCTCACAAAAAGGGAAATAGTATAAAAAAAGTGAACAAGCCAGAAGGAGAGAGGGAGAAAGAGCATACAAAGACACACACACACCACCGCACATGAACGGCAGCGACACGAGGTAACTGCGGGCATGATAATAAATAATAATACCCCGCGTGGTGAAAAGAAGAGAAAGGAAAACACTATGCAATCCGTAGGAAATGTTGACTCAACTAGAAGAACAACACCAAGATAAATAGCAATTTTTCTCCATTTTGATAGTATTTTATGTGTGTACAATGTACCGACATTCCAGAGTCAATCCTCTCTCCCGAACTATTAACATCCAGTAATGGTAACATACATAGTATATTAGTATTAATAACGATTGTGGTCAACGTAGTACATTGTGGCAGCTATCAGTATTCTAACAAAGTGCTACACTGCTCTACGCCAAAATTGGATTATTAGAAAAACAGATTTCAAGGACACTTGCCACCAACACGTGAGCGGCCACTGGTTTACTATTTTCCAGGAAAGTGCACAAACATTGCAGACATTGGAACGTATACCCCAATTTAGGAAGATTCCAACAGTAGCTGTTGTATTTATTGTCTCTGGACAAGTCACTTTTCTGAGACAGCATAGAACTGCTTTCTTTATCCAAACCACCATGCGCATCCAAATGATTATCGCGACAGTACATACACGACAAGGGTTTTTCTTGTTCGTTTGCTTTGGGGAAGGTATATTGATTTGTCTAGGCCAATTACCAATTATCCAGTACATGGGGAACACGGTAATTTTCTCCAGCAGCACAATAGCTATTTATCTTCATATGTGGAACTGACAAAAGGTCGAGAGTCGGGAGTATAATAAAAGTTTTGTGTCTCTTGTGCTGTGGCTTTTCCCAGCGATGAACTTTTCGCTGTTCAAAGTGTTTCCCCGCTTCTTAACAACGTTGTTTGGCGTATGTGTGTGGGTGCACTCTCTATGTATGTGTCATGTCATGGACTACTGCATAAGTAATAAAATTATTTGCCCGGGTTTTGTTGTTGATCAACAAAAGAAGATGACTAATTAAGAGATAATGGGGTGTTTGGATTGGTACTAGATAAAATCAACATGTTTATTTTCCGATTATCGTACTATTTATTGTTGTGAATATCACAAAACAGAAAAGAGAATGGGCGCATTTGGTTACACTCTGGTGAACGACAACGGGCGTGTCAAACAAACAAACAAGTAATTCGTTTGCAGAATAGGGGACATCCACATTAAAGGATTAACGGAAAGTTACGAGCTTTGAAATGGCGTTTATTTTAATCCTTGTTATAAAGTGCTGGAAAACAATCGTTCCAGTGAAGTTGATGTGAAAGAGTTGAAACACATCAGTAAAGCTATTTATTATTCTCTAGTATGGAATTGCTTTTATGATAATTTTGTTTAGGATGATGCCTTAGTTAAAGTAGCGTTTGCTTCCCAATATTTTTAGCATATAATATAATCTATAATAATAATATAATATATAATAATACGTTATTTAAACGTATAAACAGATATCGTTATGAATAGTTTAAAAAACGCACATGATTTTCAAACTATAGCTCATTTAAAGACAAATGACATTTAAAAAAAGCATAACTAATAAAGTTTGTTATACGGATGTTCACTATAGAGAGACTTGACGGAAAGAAAAATTACAACTTTCTTAAAAGGAAAAAAAAGAAATAGGAGAGCAAGAAGTTGAAACCTGAAGGAAAAAGTTCTCAAAATCTGCCCCGGTCTCGCTTCTTTGATAACATCCTCTCACAATTCTAGCTAGCTTAAAATATCTGTGAAACGCCTTGTATCTCACCAAGAGCTGCTTTAAAAAATCTTTGATGGTATCTCTAAATCATTCATACAACACACAGCTCGGTCAATTTCTCCTTCATGTCCGTCTCTGTGCGTAGTACCCGATATAAATTTTCTCCTCGGAAGTAAATTGCTTTATTATGACTTAAAACTTTCTCTATCCCAAAGACAGCTTTCTCGGAACACTACTTCCGACTTTTACCACATTATTAACTTGCTCTCCACGAGTCACTTAATCGCGCTGTAAAAATTCTCTACGGGTAAACCCAAGTCATAAAATGATGAACATAAATAGTATTAAAGTAAAAAAATTACGGAGCAAACATACTATACATGTCTACCTTAAAACCCCATCTTATTAAAGTAATCTAACCATTTTCCCCGTACGTGTATGACTCGCATGTACATCAACATATTATGACCCCTCCCCCTCGCTATTCCGTGTTTGGTCCAACAGTCATGTAAAAATTTAATTGTCACAAAAACTAGCTCGAGGGAGCTCTTACCTGGGTGAATCCTCCAAGATGAACTCGTCGAAGGAAAGCACAAGTTTAAATCCTGGTACCGTTTCAATGCTTGTGACGCAAACGACGTTATCCGGATAGGCGCTGGGATAAGCGGGGCTTGTTACCACCACTGACGTGACTTGAGGCGGGCTCAGTTTCAAAGTTCGATTACATGACACGTCCAAATCTACAAACACAAAAATACAAAACATACATGCCATCATAATGAAATGAGTTTTACCCTGAAGAGCTGCTAAATCAAAAGGATGATATACACGTTACTCTTTTAATTGTGACCAACGAAACTCTTCTTGTAACATATGAGGATCTAAACCAGGAAAACTGCATAAAAGTAAACATGAGACCCTGTATAGTTGGCACTCGTCACTTTTTTGTCCTTAAGGGGTGGATAAGCCTTGTACACAAAGAAGGTCATGTCCTGTGTTAAAGCTTTATCCCCTCGCGTTTCCCCTGTGTAAATAAGCAACTCTCAAAAGAAGTGGCACACACATTACAAAGGATCTCTATGTGAGTGAAGATGAGGTACCGGTACCTCATTGTAAAAGAGAGTCAAAAACGGACAGACAATGAATCTATTTGCCGTAACCTGCTAGCAAACTGGCGAAAAATTGAGAACAAAGAATTATCAAATCCTTCATGTAGTAATGTGATCACGAACAGCAAAATATGTCTGCTAATGGAAACAATGTATAGAGTGTTTCGTGGTTGAACACTTTCTCTTTTAAGTAAAATTTAATCTAAAAGTTATACAACAGCAAGGCGTGCGGCTCGCACAAGTAGCTAGTAGAAAAATGTTTGGATAAGCCGTTTGGTGATGGAACTCGAAAGTTTGAACTTTCACTGATTTGATTTGTTGTAATGTGTTTAAAAAAGTCTCTCGGATAATATGACCAACATAGACATACCAAAAATCGAGATAGTAAGGTATATAGTGGAGAAGTAAGGGACAAAAAATAGTAAGTGATGCTTCCAGAGAAGAAGTGTATGCCTTCGAATAAATAAAGAAAGACATATGTGCGTAGGCAGTGGTGTTGTATATTTTAGAGAGGGAGAAAAAGAGAACTGTGTTTTTGATTTACTTCCAAGTTAAACGTATTTTGCTCTGGGCAAACAAACAAACGAGTGAAATGAAGGATGCTACTAGTAACGGAAAAATTAGGATAGTTTTTCTCCCTTTCTCTCTCTCTCTCTCACACTCTGTTGATGATACACTTACTTTGATGAGTTCCCTTTTCACAAAGGTAAAAGTTGGTAACGTCACAGTTTCTGTCGTTCCAGTAAAATTTGCTGTCCTGAGAGTTGGATCCTTGTCCTACAAACGGTAAGGCCTGACCTCGTTCTTTCGCTCGAGGGTTGGCACTCCGAATGTCAAATTTTGTAAAAAATTGTGCAAAGGCATTGTTATCACTTGTTGATGACAGGGAGGATGATGCTGACGATGACGACGATGTAAATGAAGCTGAAGAAAAAGAAGAGGAAGAAGAAGTGGACTGCTGAGGAACGACAATCTGACGGATTTCAACACAATCCTGACCGCTCCACCCATCATCATTTGGTTGAGCACTGAGGATTTCGCTTCTATCGCTTTTTCCTTGATGTGTCCAACCAGGAAACCAATCTGTGCAAGCCAACAAAATATTATATTAGAATGCGTCATGTTCTTTTCGTTTAATCCCCGGAGATTACGAAGCTTTGCGTTTTATCACTGTGCTTGTCCTACGATGAATGACCGTATATCTATACTGATTAAATGTAAAAAAAAACATTTTCTTCATAATGCAACATACTTTTGTGTTGAAAAGGAAGGCCACTCGTCCACTGAAAGTTCCCTTCGGATTCTCGGTCGTTGGCGCCAATCCAATACGCCCGGGATGGATGAAATAAAGGACTATCACAAAAAAGTATAAATGACTCGTATTATTTACCAGGGAATATGACACGTAATGATGATTTTTATTTAGGTGTTTCAACAGCTCTGACAGATTCTTTGTATAGCCAAGACAAACACAGAGCCAACAGTAGACTGCATACACAAGCATCAGCATATCATCAAGTCTCTCAGATGAATTCCCAGTTTTATCTTCTACCTGGTGACAAACTACTATCCAAACTGACAAACCTTGTAAAACTTTCTTTTCTCTCCACTTTGTAAGAATGCCCGTGTAACATTTTGGAAGACGTCTTTGTCAATGACACCCCACCAAAAGATGAAACCACAATCAGCTTGAAATTGAAGCGTTTCTAGTTGCTCGTAGCGGTGCTTTGCAGTAGAGAGGACAGGAATAATGAAAACAACCGCGTCCCATCATTGAAGTCTCTTGAAGTTTCATGACTACTCCATAAAAAATTCAAGCGTGCAAGAACGGTACATACTGTATTTCTTTAACTTTAACGCGTCTCTGCAGAAGAGAAAGGATGATGACATTTCACACAGGTCTGCTGGCATGTTGCATGAGAGACATATTTAGTACTTGACGTATGCACCGTGCATGTAGAGAGAGAGAATAACCAAGAGAAGAGTATAAATGGTAAAGTAGACGTGGCTGTTTCAAGTTGAAATTCTTTTTTTGTGTATTCTTTATAAACAGGAAAGAGTGTTATTTGCATATCATATAATTAAGAGTGAAGCATCTCGTGAAATAAACTCGTAAAAGGAAAACTTTCCCCGGGAATACGTACATACAAGCGCGTAATAGGTTTGCTGTGGGTATATACACTCTCATTACTAAACAGACGAAGAAAGTATTGGTAAGCCTGGTTGGAACTTGTAAAGGTAGCGGTTAGCTGGTGGTAAAAAATTTAAATTCTCTCTATGTACGCTTGCCTCTTTGATGAACATTATCTAGTTGTAGACCGGTTGACATCAACGCGACTTATAAGACTCAAAAAGTTGCATTTGAGCAACCTCCACAGCTTAGACACACACGTAGCCTGAAACAAATAGTCCATCTGAATTTTCGAAAGTTGCAGCTATGTACTTATGAAGTCTACATCTGAAACGGCGATATTGGCAATTTGGTTATTTGGGTATAAGCCATATAGACGGTTGACATAAATAAGAGAATAACCACGTATTTTATGTGACCAGGCGTCATGTACACCTTGTTTTTGAGTTTAAATAATTGAAAGATGTGTCCTACTTAAGCACTTCCACGTCACTGTCTTAAGTTTGCAACTTGTCAACTCTTTCTTGTAAGTAATACTTTATAACCCTGATAGCTGAAGAGCCACATAGATCCGTTTATATTACATAATTCACATTTCTATTAGTATTAGATATGAGATTATAGATATTAGACAGCGTTGCTGGTTCTGTGAAGCCTGTATTACCTTTGAAGAAAGTAACGTTAACTTTTTGCATTGTGAAATAGCTTATGATACACGATCTGAGTACATAGTATTAATTGATGACACATACGTATTCCATGTTGTAAAAAATGTATGCATTAGATGTTTCTTCCATCCTCACGTCATACACATCCATCCACCTCTTGTTAGTACTTATCATACACACACCCAGGAAGAAACAAAGTGTTTGAAATGTTGAAACTGACTGCAGCAAGTGCCTCGGGATATTAAATGAGCTGGCAAAACTTATCAAGGAATCTAAACTTTACTTTCTTCATTTTCTTTTCAAAACATATATTCCCATGCATCCACTTGCATACAGCGCGCGTCCCAATCCGTTGTGAACTACAACTACTGACGGTTTTCAACACGTAAGACTATATTTTTGGAGAAACTCTGTAACATGCCTTTTCTTCAAAAAAAACTTTTGCAAAACAAAACACATTTACGGATTAAAGAAAGGTTGTTCCCATCTTGTTATCTTTCTGCGGAGGAGGGACAGGGACAGCGTGCGTAGTAAGTAGACTGCTTGTTGTAATGGTTGCTGACTAAGTAGTGTTAAGACAACACCCCATGCTGGTAACATATTCATTAAATGAGTTTTTCACTCCTTTTGAATCGAAATATTAATTATGCCCTCGCAGCTAAAATAAACACTTCGTGAGAGACAACTCTGACATAGTAGTGGCAAAAGGGAAATGCAAAACGAGGAAAATTCAGGCGCCTCAGATACTGTGAATGATACCAAACAAAATGTTCCAACATAGGTATATATCTATATGTAACATTTCACACCGCTTGTTTCTCTATAATCATGAAACTCATAAATTTAGAGTTTCAATTTTATTTACTGAACATCTCTTCCGCTTTTCTGTTGGCACGATAGAGCGAGGCTCATATACGGCAACTGGAGAACGCAAGTAGTAAATGAAAAAACCCACACAAAATGTGTTGATGACGATGTTAGCCAACGGTGTGCCATAAAAACTTGTTTTAATCTGGGAGAGTTAGGTAAAGTTATATCCACCGTTTGGTCTTTTTGCGAAATATTAATGTACACATGCCATACATATACCTAATTTGCATCTGCTCATATTTCTTGAATTTATGTAATCTTTCCACATTAATTGAAAATGCATATACATCACCCACCTAATAAGTTGGGAGAGAATAGTCTGTCTGGCTATGAAGCAGCTTTTGGAAACTCCTCTTTAAATTTTGCATGATGCAGGCATTAATTTCTACATGAAATTTTTAAGTTCTATGCCCATAAAGATGTGCGTAGTATAAATAAAGGAAAAGTAACTAACTACCGGTGTACAACTTTAATTATTATTTAAAAAAATGTTCTAAC
>JAHZNE010004457.1:14391-34599 GCA_027744055.1 Callyntrura sp. NNG-2020 | reverse complement strand
GTTTTTACTCTCAATTTCAACGAAAACTTGCTGAAAGCTAGAGCTCGTCTGTGTAATGTTTGAGAAAGACGGATTGCTTTCGAAATATGAATTCGTAGATGTGATTTCAATTGTTGCTGCTCAAAAAGATAAGGATAATGACTTTCGTTACCCTCTGAGGTTGATACTTACAGTTGATACTTGTTAGTAAATACATTCAATTTTCATATATTACGAGCCCGACACAGACGCGCTTTTATCTCTAAAATGGGATTGTACATACCGCTGGCTAACAATCCAATTCAACTTTAATATTTAGGCAATTTAAAATTTCTATAAAATCAAAAGAAAATACCTGAGTCCCACCATACAGATAATGATAAACGTATATATTTACCAATTGCATTTACATTCCTTCCTTCATTTACGCTGTGCCATAGTTTGTACTTTGTACCTCAAAAATGTTAAGATAAATATGCCCATGTAATCGTGTAAAATACTTTGGTTAATGTTACAATCAAGTGAGCAAGAGCTCATAGAGTTTCCTATCAAACAGCACATCACGAACCTTTGACCTCACTCTGCACGAGACAAAAATTGTCTGAAAAATGACTGCTAATAATGACAACAACGAAGAAACAACTGCAATAATAACAGTAATGTAAAAACAGTGCTGGAGATCCCATTCAAGACGCTGTAATAAAGAAAAAGAAATATTTTTATGACATTATTTTTCAAAACATTCAAGCAAGCGAGTTGCTTTTACTTTCTCTATGTGTTTATTCATATCATCGTATATCTACAAAAAAAGTGAACACTTTCTTGCAGCAACTTCTACAGTCAACTCGGGAAGAGCTTTGCGCTTATAGTAACAGCAAACGTCTGTGGGAGAATCCTACTAGCAGCATTGAAATCTAAGCTCACATGTATCTTTGTTTTGTACATGCCACAGCAAGAGTAACGAAATGATCCACAAGTGTGCGTAGAGAAAGATTACGTTGGATGCTGATGTAATGGTTACTTTTATGGTCATGAACTCCATGAAAAAAATTGCTTTTTGTACAAAATCTTACCACCTAAACATACACATTCAACAACTGATTTTTATCGTAAAACGCTTCTCGAATGTTTAATAGTCTCTCTAACCGTTGTACCTACAGCCCTCCGTCTTCACCTACCTACATTTCTAAGCCGTATCCAAAATCAAGACCCGATGTGTTGGATGTACGATTACTAAAATGGTATTCCTCTGCATTGGCTGGAATACTTCATTTTTCCAAAGTGCAATAAAATATTAGCTATACACACTGCATGATAATAGCCAAGCCAAACTCAAAGAAGATTCTTTCCGGTGGAACGCAGCAATCTATTGTTTATGCAACTGTCTGCTGGGCTCTGTTTGGTTGTGGACATTGATGGATTTAATGGATCGACTGAGCAGATATGATAGAAACACAAAAACACGGTGGATAATGATAGTGATAGCGCACAGCACGCTCTGTACCTTTGTTGATAGTAAAAATAGAAACATCAACTACGTCACACACGTCTCTTGCTATTACATGCCTTCTTTTGCTTTTATCTTTCTTTGAAATCGTGCTGGTGTGTTAATCTATATGTAGTGTCAAAGGGATTTTTTCCTTTCTTCTTGTGGACGTTTACAAATTGTGTAAGCATAAATCCAAACCTAAAGCAATGCAACGAACGGTTGGTTGGTAGAATTGTTTACGTATTTTTTGCAAAAATGTTCCGAACTTCAGTGTTCTGAAGCGATATAATTGTATGTACATGTACCTCTTGTAGTCCTTCGTTTAGATTTATCCTGTAGAGTTGATATGATCTAGCTTAATGCTTTGATAACTTCTTTATTCAACTAAACATTTTTTCACCTTTGACGTAAGATTGGCCCATTGAATTGGAATGCTATTTTCTTTCACTGACAAAATGCTTGGCTGTCTTTATCACCATTGAAAGATCAACAAGATCTTTCTTGTATTACTTTTTGTGTCATGATCTGTTAATTCTTCGCTGTACAACATGCATCTCTCTCTCTCTCCACACAATGCATTCCTGTTTACCAATAAAAACGCTTGAATGAAGTTGAAAACACAGGCAATTGCGAGAAGAAAATTTGTGATACGAGTGGTGCTTTTCGTGTTCATCATCGTACCATCTTACTAAACTACGCACTATACGCAATGTACGCATACATTACATGGTAGATCTACGCACTAGACAGTGAAAGTGAACCTAACAACAGAACACACGCGCACTACAGATTACAGATGCATTACACAACACATAGAAGACCGTTTTATGCGTTGTTTGTGGTATATGACTTTCCAACAAAAAAGACAATGATCAAAACACCTTATATAGACAACTTGAGTACTTTGGAGGATAACATTATTTCTTTTAAATGTTTATGAATGCATATATTACACCAACGAAGAATTTATCCATCCGTTTTTTAAACTCTACGATAAAATAGGAAAACACACACGACGTATAAAAATCCTGCAATTTACACATTATACGAAAAAATAATACACCATGAAATTACATGACGTACAAATGTGCATATGTGCCATTGTGATGCCACATCATCAAGTAATGATGGATATACAGGAACAGAAAAACGGAACAATGACAAGTTAAAAAGTTGTAAAATTTATCAGCAGGATTACAAGGGATGATTATGAGCATTAGACCCATGTCTTTTTTCTAGTAATAAATGAAAGTGGTTATTTGTTTTACTATGTCAAAGGCAAGATCCATTGTGACACGCGCAAAAGTTAATCGGAAACAAATCGAGAGCAATAGAATTCAAGCTAACATTTAGTTATGTTTATATGCAGTTGGAAAAAATCATAATTGTAGTTGGTTTAAATCCCACGCTTTCACATTTGTGCTTTTTACATGATAAAAATCATGAAAAATTCCTCAGCATTATTAAATCGTACAAAATTGTATATAGCATGCAGACAGTGGTGAACAAGTACTTGTGGTGTGGGATATGGGGCGAGAAAGCGAGTTTTTTTGTATTTTAAATAGTACCACCATTATAACCATTTTGGTGAACTTCCGCGTATAAAACAGTCTGTTGTATTGTTCTCATTTCGTGTATACATTGTGTAATCGTTTTTTGTCTAAAGTCCTTAAATTCTTTTCTTTTTTCCTTTGTTGTAATTTTTCTTGTATCGTTTAGGGAGCGTATTTTTGGAAAAGGAGCAAGATGTTCACACAGCGTTTCGGCTTGGAGTGGAGTCTCTGAAGGCAAGGCAGCTTCTCAACGAGACAAGTATCGAATATGATATCCAGTATGCGTCCCCACACGACTATTTTCATCTGTACACAAGAGGTAAGAAAATAGAACATTTAACTGGGGGAATGCATGCTATTTTTATAAAATTTCAAACTGTCAGGAAAAAAACACACTGACTTGTTTAATATTACCCTCAGCTGTCGTTATATTTACTTATGTGCCTTTATATTCGAACATGTTGTACTCACTGACAGACTCATGTTCATCGATAGATTTACAATGACAATTCCATGAAATACTTTAACTTACGTGTATGCATTGAGTACATGTAGATATTCAGTTTCTGGGCAATTTTCTTTAATTTAAAGAGAGGCAGTAGTGTAATCCGTGAGCACTCAAAACGAAGTTTTTATCTGGTGAACTGGTTATCAGTTGATGGAGAAATGCAACTTTTCATTTGAAAATGTCGCAACATTTAAAAATGACTTCCTTATTGTCAAATTTATTGCAGCTTGCGTTGAAGTGCAATATGGTATTGTTACCTTATTTGGACCAACCGATCCCGGACTGGACCGCCAGTTGGCATCCATAAGCAAAGGATTAGGAATTCCTTTGATATCAACAGCACCAAGAAGTTTGGCGGAAAAGAAAAGGCGATTTTCATTTTCCGAGGAAGTGATGACACCTTCTGACCTTACATTAGCACTGTATCCCACTCAGGCGCAGCTAATTTCGTTGATGAAAGAATTTACAGCGGAGTTGAAGTGGAAAGATATTTCCATCATTCATGATCCCATGCATGGTACGCAAAAAACATAATTGATTGCAGTGCGAGAGAGAACAGAGATAATTTATCAGATTCTGGTAAACTATAACGAAGCTGGAGTGGAAAGCTCATAGTGTTGAATTTTCGTTGTTTACCAGGCTTAATAGATCCATCAATCCTTGCGGAAGCGCTTCAGATATTGGGGCCTGTCAGTGTTCATCAAGCTGGTGCCGACTTACGAGCTACATTGGTTCAGCTTCGCTTGAAAGGAGCAAGAAATATCATAATAGACACGGGATTTGCAAACGTAGAATCTGTCATTCAGGCAGCTCTCGATACTGGAATGATGACAAAATCATACAGCTATGTGTTCACGATGCTGGTAAGTGAAAGTCAAATAGACAAACCGCTGAAAAGGGATCTGGTTAGACGATAGCGAAATGCAATTTATAAACTTATTTTGCATTTACACTTTTACCATGCTAATTCGTTAAAATGCAATCACGATTAACTGTATAAATTCCGAGCTGTGATATCAGTGGTGGTGTTTTGCTCATTGAAAGAACATATTATCAGTCCAAGTCATAAAATTTGGAACAGTATCAAAGAAAATGTCTTTAAATATTTTCAAAATGATCGATTGGTGTACTTGTACTTACAACAGAACTAGTACGAGTACGAATTCGCCAGAACGATAATGCTAGTACAATATGCTTGAGATGAGCAGAATGAAGATATGGATAGATATATACAGTATCATAGAAAAGAAACATGTTTTTGCTGTTGCATGTTTTACATTTGACTTTATTAAAGAAGCATTTTTCACCACTCATAATGACAATCTCATCACAGTACTTATTTTTTAATCCGAGTCGAAATGTTGTGAAACGCTGTCTTTTGAATTGTACGAAATCAATTACACATCTATTTTTCTAATACGCTATTAACGAAGCGAATCCGTACATATTACTTACACATATTGAATGCTTAACTACATTTCCTTGTAGCCACTCAATTTATCACAAAGAAAGTAAAGTAGGCCCCAGGAGAGCAGCAAAATTAAAACTTGTGATGAGAAACGAGAAAATAAAGCAACATAAAGCCACCGCATATTTATCATGTAAAAACTTATGCATCATCGACCATGATGTATAGCCAAACTACAGTAAACTTACTATATGTATTACCCGTTAATGAACCGTGAGCTCGTTTTGTATAATTTATCGATTATAAGAATCACATAAAAGGAACATCGCCTATAAATCTTTAGAATCACAAAGTGACTTGTTTTTTCTTCTTGTTACAACTTTTACAGGACATGAAGGCAGCAAACTGGAGCAGACTCCGGTACTCTGAAGCAATGGTGTTCGGATTCAACATCATAGACGGAAGAAAATTTCAAGAGTTTCAAGATCTGTTCGCGTCATCTGCAACCTCCGTAAGAAAGATGATATTTATCTCAAAATGGAAGCTGTAACGCTGCTATTTATAAACACAATGTGTTGTGCACATACCAACTTGTTTAGTTTTGACCGCCTTTCGTCTCGCTTTAACGCTGTCTATGTATAGCTTGATGATTGCATTTGTGATAGTGTTGGTATTTCTTGGTCGGCACTTTTTTGTCACCTTATACGGCTTCCTTATCTTGGAAGTTAGTGTAAACGCCCTTTGACATTGTCAGAGATTGTGTGATGATGGAAAAAACGGATCACTTGACGAATTTATACTGTGCTCTTTCTCTTATACAGTCATTGCCAAAGTTTCTCATTTTCATGTAGCTTATTACTGATCATGATTATGCATGACTTGTTATGTGCTTCGGTGTCGGCACCTTTCGTGACGTGTAAAGATGCACTTTTTTAAGACATGATTTTTCTGATCTGTTGAGCATGTAAAAAGATTAAGGAAATGATTCTTTTGACGGGTACTACTCCTGAAAAAGTTCATGTTTTTTCCTTCTTGCATTGGTAATGTCACGACACTAAATACTCTGCAATGTCGACGACGTCGACATGTATACTCTGAAACTCTTATAAATGGAACAACTTTCTTTCGTCTTCTATACAAAGTACGTATTTTTTCTTAAAAGGGCTCGAAAAAACTTCCAGACACAGCACGAGTAGCCATGACCCTTGACTCTGTGGAGTTGCTTGCACGAGGCCTTGAAGCTTTTGAGAATTCTGGCACAGATTTGGCTATTCCATCTCCCACGGCGTGCACAATGGAGAAGAAATGGGACGTTGGAGAGGAGCTTAAGAATGTTTTTGATTCAGTAAGTATTGCAGACTATTTTGATAAACGCTTTTTAAACTGAAAGCCGGTAAAAATTTTGAAATCGGGTAGATAGAATGTGCTACTTGTATTACATTGCTTCGTGTAGCAGATGCTAACTAGAGGTAGAAATGTTGTCAACAGAAAGCTCCACGTAATACTTTCACATAAATGACAGCTTGACAGAAATAAAGCTTTCATTTCCTCGTTTATTCTGTTGTTAGTTGTATAACTGCATAAAATCTAATATATGCCTTCGTTTAAATCATATTTTTAAAAGACCAAAATGTACACTTGAAGCCCTACTTAAAAATTGTAGTTCCCCTTCAGTAGACTGAAGCTGGAATAACCTATGTCAATGTTGGTCTTAACAGCAAGAATTTTTGTTTCAACAAAAACCAAAATCCTTGTTTGTCACCGAAGTTTTAAGCCCATCATAAATAAAAATGGTTTAAAATGCTCCCTCCTGGAGCTCCTTCTTCCTTATTGTACCTACAGAACGCGTGAACAAACAGGAAATTAGCAGCTTAAATGAACTAATAACTACAAATCCATTCATGACATTTTAAAAACAAAGATTCAATTTGAGTTACGAGTGGCACAACACATGTGACAAGACATTTTCCTTTTTTACACTTTACCCAAAAAAGGTCGATTTTGATGGGATGACGGGTCCTATTGGCTTTATGAACGGGGCTCGTTCACGCGTCAAAATTGATATACTGAAGCTTGCTTTTGAAGTCACCGCAGAAGAGCAAGAGGCAACTGTTACGTTCTTTCCCGTAGGAAACTGGACGGAAGGAATCAGCTACGACAAGTATGGATTACAGATGGGAAATAGAAATGTGTTGAGTAATGAGAAACCAACCATTAACAAAACGCTTATAATTACCACAACCGAGGTAGGGAAAATACTTTTAGGGGAAATAAATTACGTTTTTGTGGTTAGTGGGCCACTCACTTCATACCTGCTGATTTATTTATTGCAAGCAACTCAACTTGGTACATTTCAGAGTTCTCCATGTGTTACCAAGTCTGAAGCAGGACAAGAAGAAGGTTATTGTGTGGAGCTTGCCCAACATTTGTCGAAATTGATGGACTTTCATTACAAGTTGAAGTTGGTCACTGATGGTAGGTATGGTCAACCTTCCCTTACGGGTCAATGGGATGGAATGATTGGTGAAGTTATGCGAGAGGTACGTGTCAAACAATGTAATGCCCTTTTCCACGAAGGTTAATTTTGTGTCCTATTACCAGTGCATGTGAAACAATTTCAATTACACACAGGAAGCGGATATCGCCTTGGCTGATTTAACGGTGACGGCAACGAGGCAAAGTGTCGTGGATTTTTCGGCTCCATTCATGCATACGTCTCTTGGCATTTTGTACAAGGTAAGAACTCACATATCAGCTCTTTAATTTTTGGTACGACAAAACGGTTTTAATTAAACAATTAATATAGTTAAAATTTAAAATAATTATAATAATTTAAATGCTTGTCGCTTACTAATTGACAATTTTTTGACCAATTTGTTACTTACGATGCTATATTTACGATTGGTTGCGGAAATCAACAGAAGAAGAATCATATAACATAATTATAATGTAGGAACGAACAAAATAAAAATTTTCTATTTGGTTTACAACGTGAAAAGCGTGATGGATAAGATGTAGTAATAGCAGACGTGGGGTACAAATGTTTACTTTCCCAAAAGGATTTTTCGTGTTGCCCCAAAGTTTTGTCCGGCTTGAGACGCTCCTTTGTTACTTCCTGCTTGTAAACCGATCAACGTTTCCCCTGCTCTAAGAACCTCTTCTGAGAAATTACGCACATTTTCTTCTGCAGGCTTGGGGCCCAGAGTAGGTCCTTTAAATTCTGGATGTAAATATGCCTACCGAAAACGAAAAATTGGGTTTTGAGCACATTCATACAATGACTATGTAGAGTTTGCATGTGTGTTCAAGACTTTTAAAAATACACAACATACCGCTCTTCCTAAGGCATAAATGGTCATTGTTACTGCTACGATGTTCTTCCTTTCAATCAGATCACAGGACTGGAATAAATCCACAGCTGAAACTCCATACTTGGTACATCCAGTAAGAAATCTGCAGAAATGTAGTTACATTAACTCTTGTGTTTAAAATTTTAACGACTACTAGAAAATCTACAAAATTTTGATTAGATTGATTTTAAATTACTGTTGGATGTTGTCCATGAACTTGTACTCTCCTCCGCTTGTGTTAACCCTCTTAATTAAACCGGGCATAAGTTTGTTCATTAATTTACACAAAATAATACCATCTCGGAGTACGTCTTCATATTTTCCTATTTTTACCAAAAGTAAAAATGTTTTAAAAAATGACGTGATGTGTGCTATCATATTTATTGATGTATGTTCTTCGCATTACATTCATGATAATTTTTCTCAAATGATGATGATCTCACCTTTTGGGAACTTTTCTTGAATAATTTGTTCAATCCATGCTTGAGCTGCAGCTTCCTCCTCCTTGTTTCTCTTACCAGCGACCTATAAGGATGATGGGAAGATCAACAGTTTAAGTTTATCATACCACTGAACTTAAAAAATGTTTCCACAACTTTTCACCCAGATTTATTTTTTAAAATTCTGCACTTGTTTTATAAGTACCTTCCAATAATTCTTCGACATTTTGGATTTGTGTTGGAACAGGGGTGTAGAGACCCACAAGCTCTTTCAGTCTTCTCAGTACAACTCTTGCTGCAAAACTGGGTTTACCTGATTGAGTCAGCCCAATGGAAAAAGGAAAAATCACACGAGAAGACATTGCATTCTTTTTTGAATTGAGTAGACAAGTCTGCAAAAACCCTGACACAATATTTTTTTTCTGGTTTACTTTTTTTTACGTATGACATACGCCACCATAAGTTTGTTGGTAAATAAACAAGCTTTAGATGTGTGCATTACCTACTTATAAATTGCATATGGTGTTTTAAGGAAGTTTAGCGTATGGTGTTACCAAATATGAAGATTAACTGTGTTGGAGGTTACCTGATTATCTCAGATGACTATTTGCCTAATGGAAAAATGCAATTTTAGGTGTATGATCATCAGCAAATTGGCTTGTTAGCACCACCATGACATGACGATTGACAACTTATTGCAACCACAACCTTACTGTGTATGCAAGAGTAGTGATTTTTAAAGTAAAGATTTCATCATCTCTCCACAAATTAAGACATTTTTACAAGGACTATTACATGGCGATTTATTGAAATTCGCCTACACATCAGTCTGCATTACAACACATTGCTTCTTCCTAGGGAAAAAATGCTGCTTCAAATAAAGATGAAGACCCCACAACCACAACCACGTCATGATAAAATTAAATCATAATGCTTCCGATCTGAATCAGTGATCACCACGTTGCTTGTAATTTTGCCTACCTATGTACCATGTAAATGTCTGCTGGTGTGGCGGACGGGTGTGATGTTATAAGTTTCCACTTTTAGAGTGATCTCAGTCAGACGGATTAGACGTCTGAAATTTGTAGTTGCAGTCATTTTCATAAATACAGAATTAGGTCACTACAATCAAAAGAATTAGATACAAAAGATAAATGCGTATATTGAAAAATGCTTATTTAGTCATATAGTTTTTAAATTTTACGATGTCTCCGCAGAAGCTATACCTAAAACCCGCTTTCTGATACGTTAGTTGTTTTTTTTTCTATTTAAAGCAGACCACCTATTTTACACTTCATACTTTCCATATCATTTTATCAGGGGATCACAGTTATCCATATGCTACTTGCTACCTAACTAAAAATGTAGAACGGGAGAATTCTGGTACAATATAGTTGGTACGAGCGATCTTATAATGTCAAACCTTCATTATGGTATACACTTACACTATGATATTCTAATCCAGATCCTAATATGATTGTGATAACTGATAACTAGTTTTGTTTTCCATAAGTGTAAAAATTTATATAGTACTACTGTCTTTAGTATGTGCTGCGTGCTGGTATACTCAAGATCTTTTAACATGGAAAAAGATCTTGGTTTTCACAAAGATTTCCTTTCTTGCGGATTAGTCATCATGGCAGAGTAATGTATAGGGAGATAGTATTTTCTTTTTTAATAAGTAGTTATGTTATGCGTGACTTGCTTTAGTGAAGCTACCTTTAACGTAGGGTATTTATTTTTGATTTTTTCAGTCAACGGATTTGCCGACAGACGGGCTAGCAACACTTTTGGGACCATTTAGTATCTGGGTTTGGGTCAGTATTGTAATGGCTTTTTTCGTCACGTCAATCTGCCTTCGATTTGTGGCCTGGCTGAGTCCGTATCAAAAAGATGAAATAATTTTACCTGGCTCTGAAAGGGGAACATCATTGGGCCAGGATCTCAGTTGGATAAATTCAATGTGGCTTCTTGCCAGCACGCTAGTGTTGCGTGGGTGTGATATAAGATTGTCTGCAGCATCTTCAAGAACGATAGCTACCGTTTGGTGGCTTTTCTCTTTGGTCATCCTGATAATTTATGCGAGCTTGGTAAGCCACTGGTTTGATGCAAACTACTCTTCAGCAGGTGGTCAACGTTCTCCAGAGTCCATCGAAAATCTGTTGAAAAACCCTGTCTTGGATTTTGGTGTGGTGCAAAGTGGCTCCACCAATTTCTTTCTTCAAAATGCGAAACGGGAAACACTACAAAAGATATGGTGGAGAGTTCAAAAGGGGGCGGAGAACCGGGGCTTTCAACCTTCAATTGGATCAGGGGTAAACGAAGTCGTACTGTCTCACGGAAGATTTGCATTTATTACAGAGGAGATTAATTTGAACCAGGCCTTGATTGAAGATTGTACTTTGGCGATGATTACTGGAATTGATAGTAGATCGTTTGCAGCTGCGGTTCAAAAAGGTACTTACACGCTGGGGTTCCACAAACTCTTCAAAGATTTATTGTATCTCTCCTCTCAGTAATAACTCATTCACTTACGCCTAAATGCACACAGGTTCACCACTACGAGAAAAGTTATCTCAAGCTATTCTTCAGTTGGGCGAAAGTGGTGTTCTTCATCAACTTGAAGAGAAATGGTGGCCAAAACCAAATTGTAATGCAGTAGAGGGAGGGAAGCCACAAGTACAGCTAATGAATTTTGCAGGTCCCCTAACCATCCTTATAATTGGTGTCATATTTGCCATTTTTATTGCCGTCATTGAAAGGATTCTTCATCACCGACGATCCCACAGAGGATTCTTTCGGGTAAATGCCATGCATAAAATAAAGAAAGCAAATTTTTAAAGTTAATATTGTGAGTTACCATTCTCATCTTAGATCAGACTATTTACATTATTTATTGCTTTAAAATATTTCAGACTGCCACTGAGCCTGGAAACGGAAAAATAGCTATGAATGGGTGTGACTCAGAATCTAATTAAAGTTTCAGGGAAATGTATAATACTTTCACACATTTCATCTGGTAGAGGGATTTTGATGATTACTGTCGACCTATACAAATGTTTATAACTACAAAACCAAACTGACCTTCACATTTTGTAATACATAAGAATCGTGTATTAGTTCAGTAAGATTATTTGAGCGAGAAGCCTTTTTTGTCTACACAAAATAACGAATCTTTTACATCTAATTTACTTTATTATAGAACGGATGGAAAAACAATTTAATTGATTTTATCTGTCTGTCCATCGTAATATTTCTGGCTTTACTCCAAGCCGTTTACTTTTGCCAGTAATTTTGCTCGATACGTGAGCACATACATGGATTTAAGCCGTGTCGATTATGTGCAAAAACTAGGTAACTCTCTGGGAGTGGGCGGTGGGGCACATAGTAATGATTTAATAGTGAATCGCAGACTTTGAAATGTAGTAATGCCCCATTGTTTGTTAATTATTTCTCCATATATGGGTATATATATAAAGTAAGTTAGTATTACGGAGTTAAATTTTCCTTCCGCTACTCATGAGTTTAATTCTCCCAAAATTTATTTTAGCTCATTCATTGCTAATAAAACAACGATAATAATTGTAATTTAATGAAATTCTAAAGATTGAATATTCAGTTGTTCTTACAATTCTTGGTAGTACGCCTACGCATACGCCTATTAATTTAGTAGCCAAAATGGGTCCGAAAACAGGACAAGCTTCCTAATAAGCTCAGTATGAAACCTACAATTTATACGTCCTAACAACATACTTCCAACTTCCACATTTCTGTTAGAAAAAATACGTAACATGACAGAAAGCCATGCGTATTTGTATACTATATCATTGTAGGTTTGAGAGAGATGAAAATCATGCTGTTTGTTATCTAATATAAACGGTATAACCTGCGATAAACAAACAGCATGATTATCAAGGTCGAATTGCAAAGCTGTAGAAAGTGTACAGTGTACGTATGCAAAAGAAAAGTTCGTAAGAAGTGAAATAAAGTTAAGCTAGGTTATGTAAATAAATAATTAAGTTCATAATGTTAATGATTTCAAGGCCTAGCCTTTGCAGCTTGTTGCAAGTGCCAATTCGTGCATCACAGTTTATTTCGATAGATAACTGAAAGACGCGTTGTTGTGTAGATTATGATGATTAAAACATTGAATAGAACGGTAAATGTAATTTTAAGTGTTGTATGAATAGTTCATTGTGTCCACATTGTGCCGTACCGGTACCAAGCTTGTTGTATTAATATTAGTATGCCATACATAGCACATGTACATACATACTTATAAGTTGTGTTCATGCTGACAATTCAATTTTTCTTCGCAGTTATATTTATTTATTCCGTATCTTTCCTTTATATTGTACCATTAATGAAAATTTTTACTGGATGTACTTAAAATTTAGTTTTCTTTATATTTGATCTCGATTACACATTGCACACATGGTTTAGACGGTATTATTCTCATATTATATAAACTATACAAACAAAATGTTACACTTGTGTGTAAGCTTTTCTGATCTTAGAGTTCTTTCGCATATTACAAACCCTAGAAGTACAGGGAAAACTTTTTCATGTATATGTACATACATAGGGTAGATTTTGTTTGAATAATTTGTCATGATTTATTTTAAAAATTCACTTATCACATACTTAATTAGTTTGTCGAATGTTATTTTATTTCTCACTATCATACGGTCGGTTTAATAAATTGATTTTAATTATTTTATACCATATAATTCGTTATTCGTTGAAGAGAACAGCTGGCCCGGAAAATGACACCACCCACGTCCATAAAGTAAATAAATTATCATCACACACACTTTCTCGATAGTATACATTTTTTCGAAAATTTAATTATACCTCTACTCTGATTTATTCACCTACCGCATACGCTCTCCATTCTCACTAAAATATTTTATCCACACAAACAATTTACTATCCATAATAATATAACATCAAGATTTTAAAATGCATTTAATCATTATAATATTCCAGTCTCGCAAAACATACTTTAAACACGATTATTGTACTCATATCATAACATTTATGGCATGGAGAGAGTTTTATCAATCTGGAAAACTTATCGGGCTACTGCATCCCCATTACGTTATCCTACGCAAATGAACTATTTTTGTATACTTCCTTAAGAAAAGAGTCAGTTTCATAGATTTTGATAGCTTTACTGTTACTAATAAATATATTAAAATCGCTGACTATCAACATAAATATTCAATTAACTTAAATATCATAACGCATAGTCTTTTATAAAATACAATGTCTACATACCTAACTTATGTACATATACCGAAGTTCAAATTATTGCACCGGATTCCATGAGTATAATAATCTCTTGTATTTGAAAGGAGGTTTAAATGGTGAGCACTACGTTGATATAGTTGGTAAGTAATATTTCATTTTCTATTATTAACTCAAAGAAAGCCACTCGAACAACTTCAATCACTTTCCATCTCTCACCATACATTCCTATAATTAATTTATATAATCGGTCTTCCCTGGGGTCAATGATTTTTGTGGGTTTTTAGCGGAATGATAAGAATTTGAAGTTATCTAGTTTTCCACGGCTTTTGATCGTATAGAGCCACAAAAAGGTTTTCCTCACCATCTGAGCATAACGTTTTACATTATTACACACCCTTGGCCCTCAGTTACTTCCTCTGCGTGCAAAGTATTATTGGTGATATTGTTTCCGCCATTATCAACTAAGTGGCCTTTGCTTTTGTCAACAACGGAAGAACCGCTAGAACAACTTCCTGTACCCACTTCTTTTCCGTACACAATTTCTGTTTCTTCTGTTCCATCCGTAGAAACTCCGTCAGGGTCAATATTACCGATCGAGCCAGAGGAAACACCTTCTCCGTTAGTTCGAGGAGACACTACTTTTGCTGAACGCCGTACTCCACCATTGCCAACATTATCAGACGTTCCTCCGGGTGGCATTGAGTTGTGCTGGCTTACAACACGACTTCGATTTGTAAGGGCTGGTTCTGTTTTCCTCCTGTGTAAATCCCCAACATGTGGACTTGGCACTCCCGAAACACCTGAAGGTGAGGTTGGTGACGCAGACGCTGCTGCTTGATTTTGAGTTGCTGCAGCCAAATATTTTGAAAGAAGGCCGCTGACCTGACCATTGACCGCAGTTATGAAGACTTTGTAACCCAAACTACGAAGAAAAGACACACGGATGCTATATAAAGTTTCCTAAGTTTTTTTGTGTTTGTCTGGAATGTGACCACTTACCACTGTGTGTTGGCCCATAGGGTCAGATTCATTAGCCCATCACGTAGATTTCGTATAACATCCGGACTTTGATCCCGAGACGAATTTACTGTTCTAACAGCACCAAGCGCATCTCGTAACGCAATTGAAACCAGTAATGACCAATCCAAGATACCTATACACATTGTAATGAATAAACAATCTTTAATACATCATTTCAATTAAAAGACTTTTATTTAGTACGGGTGGAATAAATTCTTACCGGCTTCCCATAAAATTTGTTGTATAAATCTTAATTCGATTCCTGACTTGGTGGAGTTCAGCATGGATACTTTTGCAGAGTCCGAGAGTCCATACATTGGCAAAAAATCCGTCTGTGAAATAGGACTCTGATCCAACAAAATACTTTCTTCGCTCATAACGCTAAGTGTGTCATCTGTCAAGTTTAAAACAAAACTTATTGCATCTCATCATTACAAATACGTATTTCAAATCACAAGTTCTCAAAATTACCAATTGGTAACGTATTTGGGGCTAATCTTGCTTCTACGGTTGCTCCATTCCCATCAATGTGATTACCAGGCGTTGAATTATATCCACTATCTGCACCTTTTTTACCATTTAAGTATCTATTTGCAAAATGATCTACTACAAGAGGTCTTACTGGTGAGATGGCTTCAGGAGATGAAAATTTTAATGAATCTGTAAGCAAAAGACGATTAGTTAATTAATTATATAAATGAAGGAACACAAACTCAGTTGTCTTTCCCACTGTACTTGCCTGCCGACGGAGTTCTGCTATGGTGTGTAATAGGACTAACAAAATCTGGATAAGGCCATTCAAATTCAGAATGGATTACTTTCAAGGCTGCCACAAAGTCGGTTACCATAAGTGGCTTTCTCCGCTTTTCTTTTCTTAGCCAGGCCACGAGATGAAAATCTAAATGTGCAGCTAGTCTCCCCAGATCCCTTAACTTGCCCTCAGATAATATTCTTCTAGCATGCCTTTCCACAATGGCGTCAACATACGCCGCTCCCAGTGCCTTTAAGTTTGTCCCATCTAACAAGTCAGTTCCAATAGTCATTGGTAATAAAACACTACTATGCTGAGGTCCCGATATTGAGTGCGAGGTATCTGAAGGAGAGACCACTGTTGAAGCCGGCGTGCTCATACCCCCATGACTTACACCAGCACTACTTGCAACAACATTGACACTCCCGGGGCTATGTGACGAAGGAGATGTACTACTTGCAGAATTCGTATTAGCAGTTGCTGTGACGGACTGGCGGGACGAGAGTGGTGGGGAAGCTTTGTCTTCCGAGTTGGTTCGACTTAGCTCACGGTGGGGTATTTCTGGAAATTTCGGCACCACGCTGGTGCTGAGACTTCTATTACGTGGAACTTGCATCGTTCCAAGCACCATGGACATGTCATACTCTGAGGGACTCACAGGTGGAGTTTGTACACCAAATTTGACAAATGTGTAAAAATAAAAAAAACATTGTTCACATGAGCTCATGAGCTACTAAAACGAGAATGGGGAAATGCATAGAATATAATAAAATAATAAAATTGATATATTATGTGAAAGGACTTACCGTTCTCTGCAATATACAAAAGGGAAATATGGCAGACGGAGCACCGTATGGATCGGACGAACTTGACCCACCAGTGGTATATGATAAACAGTCATTTTCTGCTCCCAAAATAATAGCTTTCTCAAAAAGAATCGCTAGAAAAAAAATAATGCGCATTACTTCCTGAAGCTGCTTTGCTCACCTTCAATGGATTATTAGTTTACCAACCAATGAATAACTTACTTAACGGGTATATTGAAACCGGAAATCCCAGCATGATCCTGCTTGAAATAAATGTATGTACAGAACTTTGAGATTTTTCCCTAAGTGGTAACCATACACGCATTTCTTGACCACAGTATAGCCATAATGCTTCACTTAAATAAGGATTATGATTGTAGTTCTGTTGGTGGGTAAGAGCCTCACGGGTGACCAGATCTGTATTATAACTGTTTGACGAAGTTTGTTGTGAGTTCGCCGAAGGTCCACATACTCGGGGTAACCAGATCATTTCAACACATGAAGCTAGAACTGTTGGGGTGATGTATTGAGGAACGCTTCCTTGATGATTTTCTTGAACCAAAAATTCGTGATGAAGAATCATAAGACGGCCAGAAATGTTAATTACAACGCTGTGCTGCTGTTCTGCATTTGACGTGAAAGACGTCCGTAAAGTCGTCAAATAAACGGAAATCACACAGGCGGGATGGACACACAGGGCACTGATATCAATTGTCTGTAAACACTCACAGGGATCTGCCACATTTAAAAAAAACAAATAAATACATACAAGTTGAATTTAAAGTTAGTACTTACAATAAATAAATATATACATTTGAATATAAGAGCATTACCGACTGTAGTCAGATTGACGGAATCCAAATCAGAACGCAATTGAAAAATAGCAAGCGTTGCATCAGTGGCAAAAACAAGTAGCTTATCGCGATCCAAATTAAGTAGCAAAATTTGTGACGGAAGTCGTTTGACGTGAGCAAATCGATTATCTAATTTAGAATCTCTAGGATAAAAGCGAAGTTCATCTCTGTCGACAATACAAATTAAACAGCATTACACATGGCATGAATTAATCTAATTGTTGCGGAATATCACTTAAAAATAGAAAACGTATGTTTCATGATCCTCACCTGTCTTGAGCAATATCATAGACGGCGACAACAAGATAGGCACCCCACCACATCATTCCTCCTACAACTACGAAGTCTCTTTCTTGGGCTTCGTTACCAAAAAGCTTCCACTTTCTCTCTACAATGGAATAATGAGCAAGCCCGTATCTTCCGGAGACGGCAACATGAAGGCCTTCAGAGTCCATGGCGGTATACTAAATTAAAAACAACGTAACGATAAATCTAAAGCAGGTACAGACTTTATATTTTGGTGGCGTCTTTTTGATTGTTTAAAAGTTACTTACATGTATTGGCCAATTAGAAGCTAAATACGTATTTGGCACAGGCACCACCACCCAATTTTTGTTGTTTCCCAATGGAGCAAGTAGTTCAGCTGCTTTGTTTTTACTACATGGCTTTGTAGAGGACGAAGAATTTGTTCCACCTCTTCCTCCGGTAGCAGTCATGGAGTCACCACTGAAGCTAATAAGTAATCTATCTTCACCTTGTAAATATAAGTGTTCTATTTGACTCATGGCTGGATTCACAGTAAGTGCACTCTTAACAAAAGAAATAATTCCGAACAATCCTGCTGACAATGAAATTTCAGCTAAACTGGTAGAGCGAGATTTGATCCCCGTTGCTTGAACTGTTGTGTCTGTGGAATTCACAGATGTATTTGGCTCTACCGCCATCCAAAGTTGGTATCCTTCAGCAGCCCAATCAACAGAACAAACTATTTTTTGCGAAAACGGACTGAGGTCTCCCGTCCACGACCAAGAGCATGTCAACAACGAGCCAAAAACACTCCACAGCGCAAACCCACCCTTCTCCCAAGTGATAGCCATAGCACACCCATCTTTAAAAGAAATAAATATTTTAATAATGAAAATTTATCTACCAAGTACTAAATATTACGAAAATGTTGGCCAAATAAACAACAATCATATAACACTAACCGGGTGTCCACGCCATACTTTTTACAGCGCCAGGTGAACCAGGAAAATCTTTTGATGAAAGTTTTAAATTAAACAAAGCTTGCAGACCGCCTGTTTGGTCATCCACGCTAAAAACAGAAGTTTCTGCATTTTTTCGTCCAAAGCTTAGTAATCTATATTTATGATTCACACTGGAGCATATCGCATCATCAAGATTAGGTGCCCAAATTCCTTGAGCACTGTTTGGGTCATACGCCTTGGTTGAAGCTGTAAGAAAAGCTGCGCGCCCATCCGATAAGACAAGGGAGAAACCACCGATTAAGGGAGAATAATGAAAGTCCACCGGGTATACACCAGATTCCTATAATCAGTCCATAGTCCAATCAATTTAAACAACACACACAGCGACACAGCCATTTTTCAAATAGTTATTTCAAGGATCATGATTCTATCGTACCACAATCGGAATGGCACGGGAAGCTTGCTGATCAACCGAAAAAGGAACTCGTCGCAAGTCAATGCAAAAGTCTGTATTGACAGTGCCATCCCAACGATACCTCAAAATATGATTCTCGTCAGTGGATACCATTAACTCATCTCTAAACTGGGCTATACCGCCTATCACACGACCTCGTACCGCTACAACTTGAACCTTCAAGATACAAATGAGGAATGAAATGGCAAATTTTCAGGAAAAAGGATTAAATCAAACAGACTTATTTGGGACTTGTTTGTAAACTCTGATGGAATATATTAGTTAATATACCAGTTGTAAATTCAGGGCAGGAATTGGCTCTTTTAGAAATAGCTCATCACTTTCACGTCTAAGTTTAGGATTATCCGGATCATTTTGCTCATATAAATTTGGACTTCCGCTACCGAGTGCAAAAAATAATAAATATCCACCTGCGGTCTGTCAAATTCAATGAAAAATTCGATTAAGTAATGTGTCAGCCAATCAGCAAACGTGTATATCCAGTTTATATTGCAAACATACCGTTACAACAATGGAAGTTGAATCAGGCTTCCACACCAGACATGTGTTTGGTCCAAGTTTTTGAACAGAAGACTGACTTCTTTGGTGGCAAACAACAGGCAGACAAGGCTGAAAGTTTAAACAAATGTACGGTTTAAAATAAAGTTCATTTGCCAATTTTACAAATTTTCTTTCTCAAATTTTTACATGCTTTACAACATAAAGCAATTACTTTTGACGTCCAGACAGACAAGGATGCATGTGTCAAAACAGCAAAGAAAATTTTATCTCGGTTAGCTGCAATATGTGCCACCGGACTTGCAGGGTCTGCTTCCGGCACACGCAGTATTTTCGGCCATCCAAAGGTAAAATACATCTTTGATTATCAAAGTTGCGTAGGAAGTTTCATTAAATATTTATTTTATTCAATATTCGATTGCAAATTTCCAGACGTATAAAAAGCACCATTTTCACTGGTAATACTGACAACTAACAAATTGCTCTTCTCCTACAAGTCCTCCATTTTCTATTTAACCTTCAGTACGACGCTAATGCAGCGCCGTGTACTCTCACTACAACTTCTCACAGTTTGTGTATAAGTGGCGCACTCAATAATCCAAATATAATCTACGGC
>JAHZNE010004457.1:0-14377 GCA_027744055.1 Callyntrura sp. NNG-2020 | reverse complement strand
ACGGCAGCCTCATGTTTCTTTCATCACTCATTTACAATTTTCCCAGTGACTGGACTGTGACTGGTCAAAAATATTCATAAAAAGAATAGTTCACCCCATCCAACTAAAATTTGTCTATTAGCAAAGTGCTCGTACAATTTCCGTTTCAAACACAATTAGTCCTCAATCCCCTAGTTGCTTCAAGGCGCGGCGCAGCGTTATTAAATCCTTAACCTCCTCTTAAAATTAACGTACTTTAAATGCATACCTACAATAAGGATAATTTTCAGGAGACTTTTGACAGTGATCGAATGACAGACAGACGGAACTATCACCCGTCTTACTTTAGCATCATCTGTTTTATGTTTGTAAATTCAAGCGACAAATCCTCACATATGCATATACACAAACAAGACGTGTGAACGTGTACACAAGCACACACAGGTAACAATAAAAGAAAAACAAAATATATACGCGTAACTGCTCTAACCGAAAAGGGTTTTTTCAGTGATAGTGCAGTGATTCTTTGAATCCAATGCAATGATCTCTGAAACTCTGAACTGAATTCTCATATTTTAATGTATATCTCATATCATATCATATAATTTTCTCATCCTTCTTCCTTGATGAAGTGGCGAGGATGCTGCTAATATTGTAAACGAAAGCTGCTAAATAAACAAGCTACGGAGAAGCAATGAAGCAAGCAACACACTGATACCTAACTATAACATCAAGGATTCCACTTCCACGATTCCACGCCACGACTACTACTACACCACTGCGGCTGCATACAACATGACTCTAGACCAGACAAAACGGGTCTTTCTACAAAGCATTCATTCATTTTTGAACTCATCATGGGGCTTAAAATTTTATTATACACAAATTAGAAATTAGAATAGTTAACTAACGTTTCGTAAATCATTGTCAGTCGGTGCATATGTAAATAGAGTACCTACACGTCCAGGTATTATACACATACTTTCCATCTTTATTGTCCTTTTGTAAGTATGTATCATCGAGGAAGGAAAGACTCGACTCGTCGTCGTGTCGTATTGGGTTTTGTTTTGCGGATCTGTCGGTGGATGTACGGTACCTATAATTTTAGTTTTGAGTTGTAAAAGAGTAAGTAAATTGCAGAAAGAGATGGGTATTTTCCCTACATACAATACCAACTTGACTGCAGAGATGCGTGATGTGCACTCGCACTGTACACATCAAAAGATAAAAAAAATCCTTTTGCAAAATATGCGAAAGCAAGTACACCATTGAAATACCGCAACTTCCGGCAGTAGTAATGGTACATCACAGACTTATAAAAGGATGAAATTTTTTGTACTATAAAGTGGTAGTAAAAGAGGAGAGAATTATATAAATTAAATGGTAGCGGCAGTTGTGTCTGTGCCGCAGCAATAGCAATTCATTTTCACATTCTAAAACGGTGATGAAAGCTGCCATTAAGCGTTAAACTTGACGCCAAAGCCATACATTGTGTGAATGAATACAAAGCTTACGATATAAAATGAACTGTAGATTATTTAGACTACTTCCAACCTATATAGATAAGGGATATACGATGTATGCATATTATAATTACATTATCCATTATCTATCTTATTACTAACAAGCGAGCATGGCATCCATTGCGTTTTCTTAACCTTTTCCTTTTATCGAAACTCCAAACGGAAATCTCATACTCCACATATCTAACGTAGATTTTCTTTACTCGCTGCCACGCTGGCTTTTTTGCTATATTCATGACAAACAAGTGCCTGCCAATGGATTATTTAATTGATTCATACCTCTGTATGAACAATCGGTATAAGAACTACGGAGTATTAACTGACATTTCCATTAGTATTAGTAAATTATAGTTCATCCATCGATTGTATAAGCAAATCTTTAAAAATACACAAAAAAGAGACTATATCATATATGGAGTAGGGTTGTAGTGTAGTAATGGAATTCTCCAGTTTTCATTAAATAATGCACATATCTACGCACTCCAGTCTCGGTCCCGGTCGATACCCAGATGGAAGCGCTAAGCGCTACGACGGATCCAAAAGGATGATACAATTACGATGTGATGTGATACAATGAATGACAATGAGGCAAGGAAATATACTTACAATACAAGGTACAATACCATACATGTTACATGTATTATCCACTTCCGATTTCATCTTCTTTCTTTTTCTTTGCCTCGAACGAAATCCTTCCCATCGTCATGTTGTTGGTTGAATGAATGGTCAGCTTCATAAGTAAAAAGTACATATTTCTCACAGTATGTATGTCTTGGACAGTGACACAGGCATAGCCATACGGGGAACATGAGCAAGAGCAAAGCTCCAAAACCAAACCAATGTGATTTTGTTCAATAGAGAAACTGGAGGTACGGCGACGAATGACGATAGGAGCGCTATAATAATTATTAATACAAAAGTAAAACTTAACGTATACCAGTAGCTGTAATTTAGACTTCGCATTCTTGATAATTGAGTGTCACTTGGTTAAGATACACTTCAAGTGTCCTTGTGTGAATTTTTAATGCGTGTGCACTACTCTAAAATTTATAACACGTGTTTTTGGTTTGCTGACCAATAGTATATAGACTGCCTGCATGAAGAAATGAATGAATCCGTTGTTTTAATAGATTTCTGTCGGTGGTTTTCACATCAAATTGACAAAGGTCTATTAGTGTTTAACTGATTGGAGGGTCAACGGTTGAAGTAAATATACACCATATATTGCTTTGACCTTGAGCTATAACTACTGTAAGCCTAACATCTTTAAAATTCAAGACAAGCCACCACCAGCCCGTAGTTTGGACAAGTTCTAGTACTGCCATTTGGTAATTTTCCATTTGACAATATTTTGAGGTAAGTTTTAAGCTGTCCACAATAATAATGAAGATGAAATAAAAATTACTTTAAGAATGTGATTTGTTAGTTTGACATTAGTGCTGGGGTGTACCTTTTCAGTGTAGAAGATGAGTGGAAAACATGTCTGAAAGCAAACTTTTCTAACTGTCGACATGCCTTTGACTGAAGCATCAAAGTCTAAAGTTAGTTTGGCCTCCCTTTCTGCGTCTACTGCCGCCGCGGCCGAAAGTCTTTGGTCCAGATCAAAGAAATTTTCAAAGAGAAAGCAAAAGCCAACCGAGGACCCTACCCCTGAAGTTTCTTCGTGTAATTCCTCCACGTCTCCCGTTGTACCGGACAGTCTTAAACACCTACCCTTGCAGCAACAACTACAAGAGAGGCAGGAATTTCGACGTAAATTTCTAGAAGGACTCCAGTTTTATTGTGAAAATTCTTCCCTTATTCTAAATTCGGATTTACCTGCAGATTTAATAGAATTTGTTACTTCGCACGGATTTTCAGTTGAGTCGTTAGGTATCATTTTAGAGCTGAAAAAGTCGTCAGCAGCTTTTCAAACGTGTTCTGATAGGAAACCTGTAGCTGAATCAGTTGAAGCCAAAGCATCAACAGATAAGGAAACAAAACAGCAAAACTTCAGTGAAAGTTCAAGAAAGCTTCTGCAACATTGGATGAGTGCTGACTCTTGTGCTGAGGCGTTTGTGTCATTATCGTTGGAAGAGGTTCCAGGTGTAATAGCAGAGGTATGGTCAACTTTTAAAATGTTTTACAACACATGCGGCATATACACCTATGACTTATAGACTTGGTTGTTGATTTGGGATGCATGTTTAATGGCTTTTAAATATATATAGTTAATGCATTTATAAATTTCAATTGAGAATGTTTTGGAGTATGCGGTATAACACATACAAAGTATAAATGTTGTTTGAGTGTGATATATGAATGCTGTGTCTTTCTAACAAAACAAAATTTTCAATTTGACAAGACGGTGCCTATTTGTTTTCGTTTTCTTTTCTTATATATAACAAAACAGGAAGGAGATTTAAATGTTTTGTTGAATTTTAAGTGTACAAGTTTTCAGCGCATCCTCTTTGCTGTTCCTGAGTATTTCCATCTTTTCGGAGACGATTTTCTCAATTTTCTTCTTGCCCAGTTACTGCTGGCCATTAGGGCAATAAGTTATGGGCTAACAGTTTCGGAATCACAGAGTGTGAGTGTAGACACTGAAGATAAAAATGGAAATGAATCACCAGTAAGGGTGAAAACCCAGGTTCTGTCGACATTTTTGGACCGAATAATCACGCGATATTATTCAGATACGGAACATTTCTACAATCTTCTCTCAGACCATACAGCAAGTAGTTGCTTTAAGGATTTTGTCGTTGAGCTAACGAAATTCTGCAATGAGGACGCAATTGGCAGAAGACTGGTCTCAAAAATATTCCTTCAGTTAGGTTCTCACTCTGCGGCAAAGTTGGTGAAAACGATATTTTCTTCTGGAATATATGAAGATAAGAGGTAGGTGGTCGTAATTACTTAAAGATGAAATTTGCAAAAGTTGTGTAAGTATAATTTCTAAAATGAAGAATTTAATTTTATTAAAAATAATTTCAGTATTGTTCCCTCTGCACTTTTATGGCCAGCGTATGAATTTGTAGAACGCAACTCGCACTGGAAATTTGTTTTGCAAACTCTACCTGTGAAAACAGTCACAAAGTCAAAAAACTTTTGGATGAATTGGGCGGAATATATTGAAAGAGAATTTCAACATTTTTCTGCTTTCTGGCATAAAAGCGTCGAACACTGGATTATACTAAACAAAAGTACCTTGGTTGATGCACCGTCTCTTTACTCTACGAGTCTGGCAATTACTGCCTTAGCGAGGATAATTAAACGTAAAATTGACAGTACAGCAGGAGAAGACGGTGTTTCTGAACATATTCAAAGTTTGGAACCAAGTAAAATTCTCCAGAATATTGTTCATTCCTTGGAGAGTATCAATGAAGATAAAAGAGGATGCGGAATGGCTTTGGGACAAATTGTTGCAGACCTGCAGTTCCATCTACTCATGTCCAAAGATGCCACCAAGAAAGCAGGTGATCCGAAAAAACTGAAGTTTGAATGCAAGAGCACAATGTTTGCAGATTTAATTGATTTTTACGAAACTGAACACCCAGAAGAATTAATCCCTAATATTTCTACTAAATCGCCAACTTGTCAAAACTTGAAGAAAATCGAAGTTCTTGACAGTGACGATGATGAAGATCCAGCGGATAACCTAACCGACGATTCGTTTCCAACTTTAAAGGAGGCAAATGAAAAAAGTTTTGAAATAGCAATAGATCCACGCATATTGTCACTCCGTGCTCGCAAACGCAAGATTCCAATGTATTTTAGTGAAATCGTGGAAACATTATTAGAGAAGGCAAAGAATGAAGACGAAGCTGAAATACTGCAGCAGATAGTAGTATTAAAAATCCCTGTGCTGCTTTTTATAGGGGTTAAAATAGATGCCCAAATGGCCACCACAATAACGAGGTTCGTAACATAAATTAATGTATTTCCTTAAGTTCAAAGAACTTTTCGGCTTTATGGTGGGTATAATAACATTTTAAAATGCAGGTGTCTGGCGAATTTAGAGGATGGAGGTAGTCTTGAAATTCCTATATTGTTGGCATTGTTTGAAGTATTTACGCAACACCCATTTGAAGTCGCTGATGTCCTTGGAGAAGTATCTTTCGATAGAGATCATTATGCACTTGGACAGCGTGTGATGAACTTGGATCGGTTAACTCGAATAGTGCTGCTGTCGTCTAAACAGTCATGCTACAACTGTTTTGCTGTCTTAATGAGGAAACACCAGAAGGAACTTTTGGGCATTTATCCGGAATTTGTCAATAAATATTTATCCTCTAGAATGAAACTAAGAATATGTCAAGGCTGTCGTTCGTCAGGAATAGTTAATGTAGATGAAGAGGTCCTACCATCTGAAAACATGACCGCAGAAAGTCGCGTGGATGAAATTGAACCATTAACTTGGCGTCAAATTGTCGATAAGAGGGTCGCTGCAAAAACAAGATATTTTGTAAGCCCGAAAAGTAAAACTGTTGTTACCGTACCTGATGAATACTCTTCCAAGCTGTTGCCTATTTTGTGGTCTTCAATTGCTAACCGACTTACATCAAAGACTGCATTTTATGTGGATAAAGATGAGCGTCGGAAATCGGGAAATATGCATGATATATTTATCGTTAAGTCCTTTCACTACCTAGCCAGGAGCGTGCTTGGTACCTCAGGTCCAAATTGTCCTCACTTAAGGAATGTGTCAGCTCACGGTAAGTATACTAGTATAATGAGAATCACGAGAGCTATTTTAAAAATTCCGAATAATAAAAAATAATACTTTATTCTATAGCTGGTGAACTTGTATCCAACTTTTATATGCACGAAGATCCAATTGCACGACGTGCTGTATTAAGCTTGCTGGGAGTAATCCTATCTGTGGGCGAGGGGAAAACATTTGTTTTTGAAGCTTTGTCATCACAAGGAAATATTCTTCAAACCGTAGATCGGCTGGCTAATTTGGAGGAAGATTCTGAGAATCGCAGATTTTTAAATCAAATAAACCAGTGTTTGGCCAGCTATACCACAGTTGGATTGCTGCAAGATTTATCATTGAGTATAGACTAACGAGAAGCTTGGCCCACATCAAATGCTCTGAACGAAATAGTAATGGTGTTCAAATGTGCAAATGAGATTTGCAATTGATTACAGGAAATCTGAAACTCGGTTTTTGTGGTTCACGTGTAGTTGAATGAATGTATGAAAGTTGAACCGAATGAATGTTGTATTGTATGTACGACCGTAGTTGTTATTTTTTGTAGTTTTCTGTAAAACTTTGTGGCAACCGCTTATTGTTTTTTTTAGCAATAAATGTGTAAACTAACATTCCAATAGCAAATGAATAACTTTGTGTTTGCATTTATTTTTAGGAGTTACTCTATTATAGAAGATAATACGTCATACTATTTACCTGATCTCATCTCCCGACTACAATGGTTTTGCAACTACATTCAAGACACCTCACTCGACCCCTATCATACCGTAACTCTAGATGCTTGGTGGGTACATTTAGTTCTCCATCGCCTCCGACAAAGCAAACTCCTAGTACGGAATTTTCATGGCCATTCCCAGACTTTCGAAAATCGCAAACTTACTGGGAATTAAAGAGTCGTATCTGTTGCTTTCTCGTAGGAATCGGCGGAAAAACTTGGCTTAGTAAGTATCCTTCAGATATTGTTCAATCTCCTCCTACATTTTTCGTGTATTTTATCTATTTCATGTTTACAGCGGTTTTTAACAGAGCCAAAGTGCACAATAGAGAAATTTTAATTGATGCTGTATTTAAGAGGCCGCCAGGTGTACCTCTAATCACGGTTGCCAATCATGAGTCATGCATAGATGACCCTGGCTTCTTTGGTAATATGAAACTAATTTTTCACACTATTCAGATTGTAATGCTCATTAGAAAAATACATGTTGTTAGTACCCCAAAAATAGGATTTGATTGTTTGTGAAGGTGTAGCTTTGTCCCCAAAACAGTTGGCTGATCAAAAAAATATGCGGTGGAGCCTAGCAGCCCACGACATTTGCTTTACTCGGCCATTTTATTCTAGATTCTTTTCATTGGGGTAAATCAATAGATGCGTTTATTTCCACTTCACAAGAACTTTTTCACTTAAACTTTGTGAATCTGAACTTTGACCTTTTAATTTTTATTGCGTCTTTCAGAAAATGTATTCCAGTGGTCAGAGGTCTTGGAGTGTACCAAAAACCTGTTGATTTTGCCATAGAGCGCTTAAATGATTTCGGAGACTGGCTTCATATATTTCCTGAAGGTAAGGTAAATATGGAGAGGACCCAATTGTATCGGCTCAAGTGGGGAGTAGGAAGAATTATATCAGAAATGAAGACAACGCCAATTGTTATTCCGTTTCATCACACCGGTATGGCGGATGTTTTACCGACCAGATCCCCCTACATACCTCGGATAGGGAAACGAGTTTTTATGAATATTGGCCAACCGCTAAATTTGCAACCCTTGTTAGATAGCATAAAAGACTTTTCTCCTCGTGATAAACGAAAAGCGATCACTGATTTTATCCAATCAGAAATGGAAAAGATAAGAATTGCAACGCTAAAACTTTCGGAAGACTACAAAAAAGGAAATTTAAAATGATGTTACGACTATTCATTAGTTATAGTTATATCCCTGTAACAAAATTTTCAAGCTTAATTGTAAGTTAGGTACACTGTACCAGGCACCAAATTAAACACCTGTTAAATTATTTACAATTTCTGTTTTGAAAGTAACTTGCGTACCTACCTTCATTCACATGTGCTGCTCTGCTGGTATCCTAAAATCAAATGTATTTTTCTCGTGTTAATTACGATAAATAAATACAAAAATCTATTTATTTGTGGTGCTACTGTTGGGTTGTTTGGTAGCCGCAACACAGTGCAAAAACCTATGTTAAGAATGATGATCATAATTTAGAAAGCTTTATACTAGTATTTAATGCAAGTTGGTTTCTAACCCTTTTGACGTCTTAAATCACAATTATGCGGTGGTAACTTCAGACAAAGATATTTAATATTTAGATAGACATGCGATTTAGAAAATACAAGTCAGGGTCAAAGCTGGTTATGATAACTGGCATTATTATGCATCAACTGTAACTCTGTAACTATACATTTTACGGTGTCACAATGCACAATCAAGCCCGTGTATGTGTGCTGTCGGCGGTATATACTTTCTGTACATTCAATATTCAATCGCAGGAAAAATCAGTCAATGTAATTCCTTAGATGTCATTGAGCTTCAAATCGCAATAGTATTACCTCTGCATTAAATATGTACCTCTTGTTTGGTACATTTACAGGGTTTTGGTTTATGCTTATGAAATCCAAAATAGTTGTAGAATTGTTGATAGTGTATTATGAAGAGACAAGTACAAGTTCCGTAATAAAGAATTTTTACGTGTATATTTTATGCGCAGCAACTGAAAGTTTTTTTGTGCAACTCAACGATAACGATTGACTAGTAGCTTTATTATTGCTCATTTTTATTGTCAACTACAAACTATATCGTACGAGATAATGGAACACTACTTTTTTGCGTTAAAACGGGATTTAAACCTTCATATTTCTGTACGCTACCGGTATTTGTATTTACATTAGCGACATTATCATCAAAGTTAATACTAGCGAACACGACCGGAGGAGCGGGTGGCGATATGGCAGTGGATGCAGTTGCTTCATTAATGGCTGTTGCAACAGGACATTCTGCAGTTTTATCCTTGTATGCTTGTTTGCTTACCATCATCAGCAGTATAAGAGTAGGTAAATGTATAAGACTAAAACGAAACAACTTTCTAGAGCTTGCACTGTCCCCCTCTTGGTAGAATTTGTACGCTAAATATGCCAGGTACCCGTTGAGAGGTAAGGAGTCAATGACGAATGTCCAAGACGTCACGTTACATACCGGAGCCAAGCTCGAAATCAAAATCAAACTCAGACTGTATCGTAACGAAGTTTTGCGACAAAGTTCTAGTAACCAACATACCATTTTAGTTTTTGAGTTTTAAACAGAACTTGTGTATAAAAATCATTTTGAATTACCTGGATGGGATATCGCCATCATTTTGTAGCCTGCCTTGTTATAATCATTTCGTAAGTTCCAGGACAAGGCATTAAAGTGAGGAAACTGCCATGCGTACAAAATACTGCCGAGAAGTAGTGCACCGTGAGTTATCTCGCCAGTACAGGCAGCCCAGCCCATTAAAGGGGGAATTCCGCCAACTGTAACGAAAAGTAAAGAATTTCCCATTATTATTTTACAACTAAATTGCCTAACAACTCTAGCATGCATGAACTAAAGTATGTAAGTATACCTTACCTACTGATCCCACCCATGTGTTAGCTATACTTTGACGTTTCATTGGCGTATAGATACAGGTATAGAGCAGTAAGTTTAGACCTCCAAGAGCAGCGGTCAGTCCATTGGCTCCAATAGTTAGCAGTGTCAAGCCGCTTACTCCAGACATAACAGCGAATACCGCAGCATGCTCTTTACTGTAATAAAATGCCATGTCATAATTTAAGATAAGAAAATTTAAATAGGGTCACAAATTTCATTTGACCACATGACATTGTTGAAATTAAAAAGACATCTTTTACCTAAGTCTTTCTCTGACCAGAACCCGATTTTTTGTTCTATCCATCTGAGAATCGAAGGGAACTTCAACAATTTGATTTACTGTATTAGCCGCCGCTGAGGTTAACGCTGTTCCTACTGAAAGACTCACAAATGAACCTAATGTAAAAGGTGCAGGCGCTAGAGCATACCCTGCCATTGCTGTGATAACTACTAAGCCGGTCAAGCGAGATTTGGATAATCCGAGGTAACATTTTAATAGATCCTTGGCATTCAATTTCTCTGCTTTGCTAAGTATGTTCGGATCTGATGCATTAATCAGTTGTAACGGATAAGAACTTCTCACAGACTGGACGGTCTCAGCTACAGTTAGAGGATATAACTTTATCGCAGCAACGGGTGATTTATCTTGAATGGGTGTAGCTCTCGCTGTTTGAGCCAATTGGTCTTGAGGTAGCACATCGAATTTGTTGTTAACTATGTAATTCGTATATTTCTGTGGAGCCAAACTGTCTTGACTTTTTAACGTTGACAACTTTAACTCTTCCGCTTCGTGCATGGGTTCCTCGTTTACAGATTTTACAACAGGTCTTGATGAAGAGCTCCATGATTTCCATCTTAAAATCTGAACACAAACAAAAATTATATATATATGAAATTAGAGTACTTGTGACAACTGTGAAAGTCAAAAGTTCAATTAACTGATAAATGACATTGATGTTATATGTCGGGCTACATTTGAGTTGTTTAGATTGACTACCTTTACAGGAACCTTAGTTGAAAAGGGTTGATTTCTCAAAGTTTTGGCCAAGCAAAATTGACAAGCCAGCCTCATCATTTTTAATAATTCGGTAATTTAAAAATACGGGGGGAAATAAATGGGGTTTACATGTCACAGTTCATATATATTTCTCCATATACTTTGAAGAGTTTAATGACTCATGGCTTGGAACTTCTAAGGTTTTTTTGCCTATCATATTGTAACAATCAAGTCCACGCTAATTGATTAGTTAAAGCTGGCACTAAAACAGCCTTATTTCACTAGTAATACACTACGATCCTTTAAACAAGTATCCTGGATCTAGATTCCAGGTCTGTCCGGTACAAGTACAAAGTACAAGGGGGAAATCGAAATCATTATGAACTTGATTTCAAAGGTATTAGCATTACATGTAATTTAATCAATGAGAATTTTGATTTTGCTAGCTAAACAACATTGCAGTCATTGCACTGCAAAACTGCAACCGAAGTCGCAGACCACAGACTGTGAACTGTAACCTTTATATTTTCCTACAAGTTTCCCAGCTTTCGAAAAGTCGGCAATGAATATAATATAGTAACTGGCACAAACAAAACAATGCAAAGCACAGGTGTGCTTGTTATTATTGTGGTATTAGTTCATATTTGCAATACGGCATTTTACAAATATGCAGATGGTTGAATGGGAATATATTTTGCTTATGCATTTCAGAACAGTACCGTTAGTACTACAGTGTAAATGGTGTGGAGCCCATCATGTGCTACAAGGAAAGGGATCATTTTATTATTAAATTGTTTAAAATTTTCAAAAGTTTTAAATTTCTATTTAAGGCATGGGCATCCATACTTTTTAAAATATAACATTAATGTCGGACAGAGCGAATGATGTGGAACATTGCGGATTCACTCATGTAATAACATAATCAATGACTGCCCCCTTACATGTTCTTGGCTTCCTACTCTAGAGACTTTTTCTTCTGATTTTTGCTTGTATACAGAGTATCCCGCGTAATGAGTGGTGCTCAATGCTTTCACAAATTCAGCTTCATATTTATGTTTTGTAAAAGCACCAGCATTGAGCGTTAGCCACAGTTGACAGTCTTTGTTTTGTCGCATTTTAGTGTTCAGTGTTATTTGAATGTTAACAACTAATTTGTAATCATGTTTAAATGCTTCAGAAATAAAATTGTTTCCTCGCCGCACCGCTTGCAAATGGTACACCGCACCGGTTGAAACTCGGAACGGGAACTGTTGACCAGTCAGTCAACAGTGAGGCACATACAACATGTACTGAAGAATTTGCCAAAATAATTATTATGCAAAAATGTTTAATGAAAATGTGAACATTTGAAAACTTGTGTATTTAAAAATGTTAATAATGCAAGAACACCCAGTTGTTTTTCCTGACCATTTATTTTTTATTCAGCTTTTTATGTACACATATTTTTGGATGCATAATATAAGCAAGAACAGCTTGCAGCTTAATTTAACAATTTAATATTTTTAAGATCAAAAATGGAAAGAAGTTATGTATTGTTTGGGCGATTGAACAACACAATAGTCCCCGCTATATCTCAATAATGTAACCCCCCATGTGTAACATCAACAAACTAAATCTTATTTTGTTTAGTATATAATAATATAATCATATTTGAACGAATACATTTTGGTATATAGTTAGTTTTACCCAAGCGTGTTAATAAAAAAATACAAAAATCATAAAATGAACATTACATTAGTTTGCTTGCTTTTCCTTAAACGATTCACATTTGGTTAAGTTGTTTTCTGGTTGTTTGTGTAAACTGTTTCAATAGTTTAGTAGAATAAAATTAGTCACATCACATGCAGAATCAAATCGTGTTTTAAATAAGTAAAGTATATTTTTGCGAAACAGGACTTTGCGATGATAACAACCTCCAACCCAAGGGTATATAGAAGTATAATCGCACCTCCAACCTAATTCCAACTCATTCAAGATATTCGGGAGGGTTTTTCAAGATGAGGTCCACGATGGGTTTCCCAAAATCGGATTAACCTGGGTTCAGTTGATTTGGAATTTGGGGAGCGCCTTTCTATTTGGATTTTGTGGTATGCTGTGTTCTTTAAGTATTTGGTGTACAAATTGTTGGAAAAATTCTCCAGGCGGACCTTATCTGGGCTTAATTTCCAGTACTTCATTAGTAGCCTTATCAGCGTTCCGTGAGAAACAATGAGTATAGTTTCTGGTTGTGCGCTTTTATCCAGGTTATCAAAAAGGTCCTAAAGGAACCGTATTTACAATAATCATATATGAAATTGAACTTTGAGCAGCCTCTTAACATCAATTTTAATCTGCCTTATTTAAATATGTGAGAACAACGTACATTCCAGAAAGAATCCAGTCGAAGTAAAACCAATTCAATATCCTCTGTTCCTTCCACATAAAATGATTTATAAGGATACGATTCGCAGACATTTTTACCTCTTATTTTCTGCGTCTCGTCGTATGAGCGTCCCCTGAAAATTCCACAGTCCTTGTGGAAAGAAAAATAAACTTCGTATTAATATTTCTTATTGTACCTGAAACCATCATTAACAAAAGTGGGGCAAAACAAAACTTACTACTTCTTTGATCCTTTCATCAAACCGAATTGGTTGTTTCACCATGCATTTGGAATGTTCCAAAATTATTTTTGCCGTATCTTTTGCTCGTATTAATGAGCTTGCGTAAGCTTTGTCGAATTTCACTTTACATAAGTGTTTTCCAACCGCAAAAGCTTGGAGTCTACCTTTCGGACTTAAAATTTCTTTCGATGGATCTAAATAGATACGTGATGCGTTGCCTAAAGTTTGGCCATGACGAACCAGATATATTGTTGAAAATGAACATTTATTGTTCATTCCACTCATAATGTCTAAATTTTCTTTATCGTCGGAAGACATACTGAAAAACAATAATCACCGCTAAAACTTCAGTGATGATAACTTTCACTTCGTCGGTCCTTAAACTTTATCTGGTCTCTTTGATACAGGTAGCTATTACACTGTAGCCGTCGGGAATACAGGTGTATTTTTTTGTAAATATTACGATGAATATATATGATATCCGGCCTAACAAACAACGAGTTTAGCAAAACTGCAACAAAACCACTTGGTGTTTGACAACGCTCTGAAGTTCGCACCTCATCGGGCGTGGGTCACGAAACAAATGAGTGCTGATGCTAAAAAAGTTTATCAAGTCTATGCATGGCGAGGCGTGCAGCTATGAGTATATACATTCATTGGAAGCGTCCTATTTCATAGTACGTCAAGTAAAGTCATATAAAAACGTTACCCCGCTAGCTTGTTTCTTTCTGAGGCTTTATGTGTACATTTGGGATTTGAAAAATTGGGATTTATTTTAGAAAGAAAAAAAAGGCTGCTTTCTTTCCTGTGACAACTTCTGACTACATTATAGACATCACATCACGTTGTTCTCTCTTGTGACTTTTAGCAATACAACCATGTATATCGTAATTTGCAGTTAATGGTCGTAGCAGCAAAACGTGAGTGGCGAAAACAG
>JAHZNE010004456.1:0-24720 GCA_027744055.1 Callyntrura sp. NNG-2020 | reverse complement strand
CAAAAAATTAGGAAAAAAGGGTTGTTTTTGGATTTTTGAAATTCCATCAAATACCGGAGTTATGAGCGTTACAACATTGGTCATGCATAATATAAAACTTCCTTATATACAACGTAGTTAAAGCTAATGTTTATACTAATTTTGTAACGGCCATAACTCCGGTATTTGATGGAATTTCAAAAATTCAAAAACAACCCTTTTTTCCTAATTTTTTGCTTGATTTTTTGTCTAGTGTCATGTCTTTAGGAGCACGTATGCGAGTACCAGCATGTATTTACGGTACAGGGTTGGACGGTCCATACCGCCGGACTGGTGCTATTTGGGGAATTAACATTTTTTGCATTAGAAATCATATCTACAAGTGCCTTAATTTTGAAAACAATTAGGCGATGGTCGAAATTTGGGTCACCGGTTTGAGAAATAGTTACTCATATGCGAATGTAGTGTAAATACCTATATTCATACACAATTCAATTTTCCGATATGTTCAAGTACTAAAACTGGATGGTCTAAGCATACTTGAGTATGCATAGTATTTGTATTTTAAGAACATCATAGTGCTATCATATTTCTCGATACAATAGTTATCCTATGTTTGCTACAGAAATGCCAAAAACTATTCGGAATAAAACATGTGCCACAATTACAATGTCTACAGTCTACATAGATAATATGTATGGAACGGTTATGCAAAGTCACATCCGCAGTGCATCTTATATATGGGGTATTTCCTGATTTTGTTTCCGCATTTACTATTTGACCGTGAAATATGAAGGCAACAAAGTGTTTACTACTATAAATCATGTCATAAATAGTATTTGTTTGAATGGAGAAAAAGTTGTCTTTCACCCAGAATTACTACAGACTTTCCGAGACCGAGAATTTAATGGATTTCGATTCGTGAGAAAAGAGAAATTAAATGTTACAGTGAACGTGAATCATAATGTTCAGCAATCGGAGATTTAAAAAATCCTCGATCTAATGCTACAAATAAGATGGAAATGTCCAATATGAGTAGTCCCTAAAACATGATTAAATTCATGATTCTAGAGTTCCTCTGTTGTATTTTATTGAATGCATCATTTGAACACAAAAGCTATGATACAAGCTTCATCTTTTAGATATTCTATTTTGCTTGTGCTTTAGATAGAAGGACATTCTTCAGAACGCATAATATGTGAATATGAACTTACCGACGACATTTTTAGCCAAAATTTATGCATAAATGTTACCACTTTTGCTTCAGAGGGCTGAGAGTGAGTCACCTTTTAAAGTGTATTTTCCCGAAGGAGTCAATTTTTAAAATTTTCGGCACAGTAAGTGTGTGTAACATAATGATCTCACACTAAAAAATGAAAAGAAAGTCTGTCCCGACAAAATCTCCATTTCTACTTGCCACTACCACTTCACTTGACTCAATTCTCACTTTTGCTTTCCATCAATGGAGTGATGGCAAAGTAAAAAGTGTGAAGCAATATAATATACAAAAAACGACGTAGTTTATGCCATGCTGGCCTCCAGCACCGAGACAAGACGACCGCGGTCGGTATAGAACATTAATACTATCATCTCTGACTTGTTTTTCGTAGGAAACTAAAGTTGTGAAGTGTGAAGGAGGAGAAGCAAACGAGCGTGAGTAATATCTATTTTTAACAACAACTATAACTTCTTTTCGTCAGCTTTTACATACTCACAAATGGCAGACTGCTAAAAAGAAATGGAGATGAGATGACATTAGCAAGTGAATTTTTTCTAAGTATTTGGGAATAAGGAACATTATGAAAAGTCTAAAAGTGAAAGTAGCGTTATGCTGAAAGATGGTGCGAAGAGAGAAAAATAGAAATGAGAATGAACGAAAGGATGAACGAGCAAATCTCCGTTTGAAAGTTGAGGCGTGAGAAAGAAAGAAGATGCAACCAAAGAAGGAAACAAGTTTAGTATATGAATATGAGATTGTGTGTGGGATAAGAACGAAATGCACATTATTATGATATTTTCGCTATTTCGTGTTCTCTACGGCTTTTCTCTCAAAACAACATCTTGTTCTTGCGCCTTTTATTTACACGAATAGGGAAAAGCTCGCAGGTTTGCAAAATGTTCATACCTACGTGCTTATACCGCAATAGCTACTCAGCGGATATGAGATAAGCATGAAAACGCATTACAGTCGCTACTAGTACTACAACACAAGTTGCGTGAGAGACTCACTTTTCCCTGTTGTGTGAGAATGGAAGTGGCTATTATGGAGTGGATAATGGGGAAAGGAAGACGCGAGACAGCAGAAAATTAGGTTACTCTGCTTCTTCTGAATTATTTATGAGACATAGTCAGTGAGTGAATGCTTGCGTACCGTGGATGGCACTCGTCCGACTGTTGTACTTCCACATGACGTAGGGACAGAGACCATTTTATAAGCATCTTATTATTATTTCGTTGGGCTTCAAATACTATCCTATGCTTTTACGTGTACAACAGCACAGACAACAAAGATGCATAGCCCCTTTTATATCATTCTGTTTCGTCGGTATTAACTAGGGAACTTTATCCATTATATCTTGTTTCACTCAGTCAGTCCAGAACTAGAAAAGTACAGAGAATGGAGATGAGAGAAAATGGATGATATAGACCGTAACATAAGATGCGTACCTACCTATATTATTCGAAATGTTATGAACATTTTAAACCCTCTTCGTCCCAACCCGCTGATGGGTTCTGTTAAGGTACTAACCGAAAACACTTTTTGGTGTATTGTGTGCTGTTAGTCGGAAAACAACTTTTCCAGAGGAACAGCCAAAACAAAATCTTCTAAAGCACCTCCGTAGAAAGAAACTTATTGTGCATACATCTGATTTAGTTGTAAATGTAATGTTTCATTCTAGGCTGGGCGTCAAGAGATCAACCCTTTATTTCCTGTGGAAAGAGAAAAATTGTCTAGTTGAGGAAGCAGTCTTACGAGTAATAAATATATAGATGCTGCGAACGTGTATAGAAGATCTTTCCCGTAAAATTTCTCAATGTTTGTCAATTGACCATGGAACACGAAGATGATGACAACTATTAATCAATAGTGACCTTACCATTCGGTGATACTTAAATTAGAACTGCAAGTTAAAGGTGTTGAATTTTCTTGATCGAATTAAACACATTAAATTGATTTATTGAAGTTATCAGTGTATGATTCAAAAAATACCAATATGATCTCATAAAAAATCAACGTTTAAACTTCAATATGAATAGAATATTATTATTTTCCTAAAATGTAGTTCATATTGATTTAAGGATTTTCAGTTAATTTTATATTGCAGTCAGGAAATAAGCAATAGCAAATTCATATGCAATATACGCATAACACATGCTCCACCAATTACCGAATTCGGCTATGAGCATTTGTAACATATTTACAAGTACGTGCACTAAACAAAGGAACTCGAGTTACCAGAGCACCACTGATTTCTTGTGACTTTAACAAAATGCAATTTGGCAAACATTTTCATTAAAATATGTTCAATTAAAGAATACAAAACTAAAGTCATAGTAACATTTGATATTTGAGCAATTAGAAACTAAATGAGTAAGCTTTACTACGGGGATCTCTTTTCTTCATTCTTTCATCGTATGTTTCTATACTATCAGTAAAATATGCCTGAAAGCCAAGAAAAGTATGATGGTGAAAGTTGACCTTCAACATGTATATCTCAATTCAATAATCCTTTGACTGTTATCGTATGAAATATTTTAACATACATACAGGTTTACCTAGCTGGGTCTTTGAGTGCACTACAGGGGAACACGATTTTAACAATAAACTTTGCATTGGAACTTACAGGTAAGACAAGACTCATCGACTGTGATAGGATCCAACTGGGATAACATATACTTCAATATGTACTTTCAAATGCCGTGATTAAGATATTGTAAACTGCAGTACCAAATGGTAAGTTATTTTGACGCCGGAAGCGTAGGTGCCTGCACTGCTGTACTATTTGAAGGTCCAGGATTGTAACCCCGGGGTAACCAAGGTGGCCAAACTTCAAAAGTTGACATAATTTGCTCACTATATTCATTTGGGCAGATAAGTAATTATGCAAAGTTTGACCTCAATTGGTTCCATGTTCCATTATCAGGCATAAAGGGGGACGTAAATACAGAAACAGTATTTTGCTACTAACTTAAAGACGTGAAGTGCTGTCTCATAGTCTCTCTCAGTCTGTCAGTGGAATTTCGGCATTGGACTCGTAATTAAAAGGGTTATTCATAAATCATATAAACGGTATATGTAAATGTATATGAAAACTACAGTACTACAGCGCTCCCAAACTTTGAAAAATTGAAATGAATTTGTGGAAATTTAATCATACTGGTTCAAACTGATGGATGTTAAGTTGCACATCTATAGATATTTTGACAGATAGGCTAGAATATAATAGAAAAATGTCAAAAAGAATATAAATAAGTGTAAAACTACATAGGGTGAAAATAACAGAAATGTAAAACACCTTTGTAGTTGTAGTTTTGAAAAAGTGGTTCTGATGGTTGTTTAGTGCTATGGACAGAATTGTTACATACTTGATTGATAGTATCGTGTAAGTGAGGTGCTTTTTTCGTTTCGGAATGAAAAGTTAACGGTACATGTTGCTGCATTGCATACTTGTGCATTAGTTTTTAAGGATCATGAAGGTCTCCCAAGCACGCCAATTACTCATACTGCCCCACAATCAACTGCTGAGATAATGTAAAATTTAAATACTCGAAGAGTAATACGTATTGGATACAAAATACACTATACCACGTAGAATTCAAAGGAAACGCGGAAATTTAAACTTTAATCCTTTTTGGCAACCGCACAGGTCACCCAGAGCTAGCACCAAACTCAGTAAACTTATATACCCATTTTAAATAGTGGTCTTCTGGTTGAACCATTTGCTTGTAACACATGCAAGCAGCATCCGTCCTTTGTTCTGATATATTTATTCAGTAACATAAATATGGGAACCCGCACTCCATTCATTAATAGAATTTTGCAAGCACTTACAGAAGGATACAGGGATGGAAGATGGAAAAGACGGGTGCATTATTTTTACTTCAGGTGAATTGAGGGGTTGGAGTTACAATTTATAACGATATCTTAGTAATCCTATCCCTGCCCTTATCATAAACTTATTGTTCATGGTCATTGCAAACGCGTTATAACCATGGCGTCTTAAAATTATATTCCTCCCCCAGACGGACCAATAATGATTAAGTATAACTGTCAAGTATCAAAATATAAGCCCAAAATAAATAAATAACAGAATCTAGAGAAATTACTCAAAATGTTTACTGATACATATTTTAGACACAAAATCTATAAAATTAGTTCTATATTTCTGACATATTTTGTTAACAAGCTCACCACACTAATGTACCATGTACTATCAAATTCAAACTTATGTGGTCACTTATTGTATGTTAAAACATCCTTTTAGAAAAAAGGAGCTTTGTTCAATCTATAGGTTGTAGGTTTTTGCATAATATATGCATTTTCAACGTGCTTAACGTTACCGTCGATAAACAATCATTTTTGTGAAAAAGTACGAATTTTTCATTTGTTAGTATTGGAGAAGGGAGATGGTAAAGATTTCGAACCCCAATCACACTAACATTATCACAATACTGATGTTGTGTAAACGCAAGATATATAGCTTACATGCATGGCGTAAACTGTGTTCTTTAATTAACCGTATGCGGTTTCTTTATGCGATATATTTGTTGTCTTACTTTTAAATCATTTCTCAGCTAAGCATTTAGCTGCGGCTGATACTGAATCAATTTAATATATGTCGTAATTTACAATTAAGCTTTTTTTAAATATAATACAACACTACATTGCATTCAACGAGCTTTACAATGTTTGCAGAATAGTTTTATTCTAATATACATCCATTTAAATTGAATCAATATGTAACGGATGTAATGTCAGTATAATAGAAAACCAAAAACATGTCACCAATAGTAAATCCTGTTTATCAAAGGCATTCGATGTAGCTTCGTGCAAACGTAATACAAAATCTATTTATTCTTTAATTTCTACTCGTTTCGGTCACACCATACAAGCGCACATTTGATGATGCTGAGACGTGTCTCTCCTGTTGTTTGTATTCCATATTAGTGCTGAGTTTGTACTCTATAATCGGATATCTGATCAGCGGAATGTGTTCCTCTTTCTTGCTACACAAAAGAACCATGTGGGCTTATTGAGCTTCTTTTAACTGGCTGGATTTTACAGGGTGTGATATTACATGGAATATAGAGAAAGTCCTGAAAATGAAACAATGAAATTAATTAGTGATTTACAACACAATTGCTTGTTTTTCATGAAGCTCTAGCACAAACTAGAAGATCATGGGGGTATTTTGAGATGCTATATGTAGTTAAGTGTCAATCTGCCTTCGTTCGTCCATATTGTATGTCCGGAGTAAGTCTCAACGCAAACCGCGTCCCTAAAAGTAAAAACACCCCAGCCTGTTTCAAAAAAATTCCAAACTTAATTTTTCTTGGATTCGGAATGTCCCAAGGCGCACATGTCGGCGGCGGCACTTCTGCTGATGTGAGTTATGATATAAATAAAGAATAAACACTCATAGACACATATCAACAAGAAGACAAGTGCACGGTTTGGTTTTCTTACCTTTATGGGTAATCCAAATTCATATGTTGAACTTTAGGTTGTGAGCCACTGTTTACGGCACGCCTCTCAAAGTATACATAAAATACTTTAATTTCTAAAAAATGAGCTATACATGTTCTATAGTATATAAATGATCCGATAGTGTGAGGAGGATAAAGAATAGAGAAATGTCAATGAGTAGTTTTTTCCCACAAACCACGGTAACACTAGGCAAGTGACGGATGCCGTGGAAACCTTAAATTACATTGAAAATGTATTCGTAACTCTTTGCGCTCTTCTTCTGTAAGCTTTCATCTTATGGAGCAAGAGCATTTCAGTTTTGGTTTGCAGTATGCAGCTTTTGACGAAATCCAATAGCGCTATTGTTCATGCATTATTCCAGACAGAAAAGTATACAGAATACTCTATTTATTCATGAACCCGTAAGGGTAACGATAATTTTAATTCAAACCATGTCCGGGAAAGGGTAAAATGAAAGCAGACAGCATATATATTACCTTTTGTACTGCTGTGCTACCTTTCAAAAGTGGCGATGGGATGAGTAGAAATAGAAGGAAGAAAGCAGCAGGCAATAGATTTACATGCATATACAAATGCTGTTGAATGCCTACTGAAACGAACAGTGACAGACTGGATACGGGAATGGAGAAATGTAAAGAGTAAAGAAAATGTTGCTTTCATTCACTTGCTAGAGAGATACAATGTCAGCTAACTAAATTCGATAAAATATTTGTTTTCTGCTGTAGTGACTTTATAAAAATGGACTTCTCAAAGGAAGAACGGTGTGTTTGAATGATGATGAAACGATGAAAGGACGAGTGAAAAGTGGTAAACGTATACAAAAACAGCCATGGCACAAACATTTTGCTTGACAATACAGTGAATTTATACTTTCTATATGGCAACTGTTTATCTTGCAATATAATGAGTATATATAAAGAGCGGATTTCACCCAGGATGAATCCAACTGAATTCATTTATTTGTTCCTTATTTAAAAATTTCCGTATTTTTACGAATTAACCGATTGTAATATTTTTTAACGTAGAAATTGTAGAAACAAGCCCGGAAACAACGTGGAAATTGCAATAATTATATTATTTATAATGACACGAGCGAGAATGAATACTTGTCAAAATCGAAGGTGAGATACATCATCGTACACAATACATATCGATAAACTACACTCTTGTAATACAAGAAAAAAGGCAGCGAAGATGTGCGTATATTGGTGCATACATTTGATTGAATACCCTTGGAGACCTAAAGGATCGAAAAGCCGAAGTAAATGTTGGTATATTGAACTTAATAAGAGTCCTGTTTTTACTTAATTTGAGCTCCGGTTGTCATTTAAAAATAAACGGTAGATCGTTTTTCTACCGCAAGGGAGCGCCACCAACATAGCATGTTTACAACTGTTTATAATCTTTATGAAAATAAATCGATTGCAAAAAACCGTGTCTCAAAGTCTCAATCGGATAAAACGTGTCCGAACTAATTTATTCTCTAATCCTCAGGGGTTATGGGGGGATGAGGTGTTGAAGAAATAACTCCATTAGCTTTTTTGAATTTGGAATATGTAAAGAAAAAAACTTTTTGGGTTGTTTAACACTAGTTGACGATCGTTTAAAAATGAAAGGACTTTACTTTTATTTCAAACCTTGCTGGTATGCATGGTAACATATATTTTTGTTGTATTCCGGCTTACTGGCCAGCTCCCATAACTGACGCCGATGCAAGGGAAAGCAAGTTTTGAAATTCTGTATTCGACAATATAAACCTTACATGGATGAGTTCCTAAAGTGGCCAGATTGGTTGACCGTTTTGGGTCCCCATGAGCGGTTATTATTGAAAGAAACTAGTTTAGGTTTGCTACAATATCTTAGCTGCAAGATTTTGCTTGTTAGAAAAAATTGTCGCATTTTGAATACAAAAGAATAGATAACTGCTCACCGTTTATAAATGGAGTTAAAAAAAATTATTTTAGCCTTTTAGCTAATGTAATGAACACCCATATGAATGGAAAGGTACCCAGTTTAAACTTTGTAACAATCGCCATTGTAAATATTTTACGGGTTTTATCAACTTCTGTGCCTGCACTTCAGTGCATAACAGGTTTAATGCTATTGATTAGTTGTGTAATGTGTATCTGTTAGTGCGAAAACAAATATCTCAGAAACTACATCGAATTTCAAAATTATATTTTCACCAAGCGACAACGTAGACACGTTATCAGATCGAATTCGAAAATGGACTCTGAGGGTCAATTCCCCCGGAGGGCTGCGGAAGAGGTAACAATTTAAAAAAATGTTCAAATGGGCTGAACTTTGGTACACAGATAGATCATACACCACTATAACGTTCAGCAAAGTTTGATACCGATTGATTCACTCATGTGACCTCCAGAGAACACCAAAGTTCAAATATATTTTATACAAATAAGGTACAAATAAAAAACTTTCGTCACTGTTTCTATAAGTTAACTCCGAATGTGACGGGGTTTTCGACAATTTACTCGTCAGGGTTGGTTGGATAAGTTATATCATATATCGAGTGGTTACATGTCTTGTTTGTTTAAGCATTCAACTGAAAATTTATGAATTTCAAAGTTACGTTATGTTTAATTAAATAAAGGTGTTTTAATTTCGCCATAAGTGACAGCTGTGTATTTGAAGCTCGCTAAATAATTCAACTCGAAGCTTTTCACTCGCGGATCCAGTTATTTTTCGACCAGCCTAAACAAAAAAACGACAAGACCACGAGGGTCATTAATCAACTTCCCGTTTCCAGATTCACAAAAGTTTCAGAGTGTACACTTTTATATCTACAGAACCCCAAATTTCTGCCATCCATCATTGGAAGATCTAAAAGGAGAAAAAAGATATTATTTCTATAGCCTATGCATTGCGTCTCTAACGGCATGTCAAGACGCAATGAATGGTAGCGGATGCAATAATGGAAAAGAAAATAGGAAGAGAGCGGTAATCCTCTCATATCATTATAAGAAATGCCCTTTGAGTTCAACAATGGCGTAGGCATATTTTTGAATAAATGGATTCATATTCATAAAAGTGCTATGTGGTATGTCTTAAAACCAGAGATCACCATTACGACGATCCCCGCAGGACGATTTACAAGGAAATCAAATCCCCCATCGTATTTTTGCTTGGTAAGTACTACTGGGGCTATCAAACACCAAGTTTTACTTACTTGAATGCCCTGATTGCATATTGCGTTGTTAGTGGTAGCTCTAGAGGAAGAATTGCACCGCCATTTAACGTACTATTGTGTAGTATGATAATAACTGCTATAACAAACGATCTTTCGTACACCATTCATAACACATAATACAAAAATGAGACAGACCAGGGCAAGAAAATAATGGTACTCTGCGGATTTTCTTCCATAAAATACCGTTTTATATGCCAGCTTACGACCACTCATAACAAAAATGATAATGATATTTCTGCTATGAATGCACCTTTCGTTATTATCCGTCCATACATATAAAAACTTACCTTTCTTGCAAAACCGTAGCTTACTGGATAAAGTAAAGGTTTTTTATAAATGCAGCTTGGGTAAGAATGAATATTAACAAGTGGTGTAATAGTATCAAAATATCAGTGATATTATATGAATTACCTACGGCAGGCAGAATGACACGTAGTATAATTCACGGCGATGCGATATAAGATATTCTGGCTACATTGTATCGTTGGCATAGCGTTTATTTAGGCTAGGGTTTATAACGGGTTCCCTAAACACTCCAAAAATCTAACTATTATTTATCTGCTGTGAGGCGGACACGGAAAGCATTTCCATAGATTTGAAACTAAATTGTTATTGTGTTTTAAAACTACGCTTTCTACCTCTTCTATTCCATTATATCACCGACAATGCATTCGTGAACAGCGATTTATTGGAGAAAAACGTATGCGTACATACAACTATTTGACGAAAAAAAGCTTTTAACGTGATCGTCGTTGTGGGTGCACCACCGTAAGCATGATAATGTATATTCAATCTTTCTTCTATGGCGTAGTTACCTCTTAGAAAAGCTCACCAACCAGCCACTAGACCAACAGTTTCCGGGACTCGCAATTTGCATCAACATCATTTTTCATTATTGACTATTTTTGGCAGTTAAGGAAAAAGTAATCATACACTTTTTAGAACAAATTTTGAATACAAATATAGTAACCGTAAGACCGTAACCAAGCACACATACCTAAAAAAACATGCTTGTTCTACGCACACATTCAATTCATTTCGGGCATCTACTGTAGTACCATGAGACCATGACAATTCCTAACTTGCACAATTTAAAGCACGTTTTGGTGTTTAAGCATGAAATGTCATGTTTTTTAAATGCAATAAATGAAATCAATGATGAACATTGTATTTTGCGTATCAGTACATCAATAAAATGAAACTAATCATTTGTACAATTATAACTAACTACTTGCTTGCTACTTGTATGCATGTATGTAAATAGTAGGTATGGTATGAATACATAATGATGAAATATCAAAACATGATAGCAAAAGTAATCACAAAATCACAATCACAATAATAATATGGGATGGGATGCGGATGCAATAAAATAATGTAGTGCGGATTGCGCTATTGCGCATGTACAAGAATACATTATGCTAATTTGTTGATGCTGTGTTGTGCTCCGCTTATTAAGTACTTGTTGCTTTACTTGAAGAATACAGCATAAGGTGACCAATAGCTGCTGCACCGCTGAGTATAAAATCTGCCGGCAAAATTCTCATCTGGTAGTTCTTTGTCATGCTTCGTTTACTTGTTTGACTTTTTGTGAACCTCTAGAGTCTAGACAACAAACATGATGAAGTGAGAGAGTGAGACCAGTGAGATGGTATTTTTAATTTTGTTGTGATTAATTGTGAATCGAATGATATTCTTAGATAGATGTATGTGTAGTGTAACATAATCGTTGTTGTAAACCATTAGTTGTCTGAATATTCGCCAGAAATAGACAAACAATTAATCTAATCAAATAGTAATGGTTAAACATTAAACCGTGTTCTACATGTATGTAGATTCCAGACACCGCACACCTCGTCTTCTGCTTTTTCTAATTTCGTAAGTATTCTATCGTAATTCTCTTAATGTTTCAGCATGAAGTATATCAGTGATCGCCGATCAGTTACTGCAAATTTGATACAATGGATCGATTATAAAATCGAAAACTGTGAACAACTAACCTTATCTTTAAAGTATTTACTTTGCTGAGGTGATCATAATAAAAAGAAAGACGTGTACCCATACTCACCCGAGCTGTAGTAAAAGTAGCACGTGCGGATTAGTTTAGTTCATATGTTTAGCATATTTGCTAGCATTAGCACTTGCAGAAGTAGTTATCATACCTATCTTTCTACAAGCATTGAAATGACAACGCATGTTATTGTGCTAAAGTTGAAAGTGTTTAAAGTGAAATAATTGAAATTCTGATCTAATGACTGAAAGTGAATTAATTTTATACCAATTGACACCAAATTAATAAAATCTCAGCACATTGGGGTAACTTTTGATACTGTTGTGCATGTACATTTCAAATGTGAACTCCACATAGATTAGATCGAGTCGAGTCATTAGACATTAGATGAGAATTATCAGTATCAGTAATAATCATAGTTATTTAAATTTCCGCCAAAACCTTGACATACATTCGGGTTGGTTATTCAGCAACGAAGGTAAGATTGGCTGATTGATTGCAAAACTTTAGAACTAATGTTGGTTGTTGTAAGGGTTGTATATTTTTACTCATTTGCCATTACTCGAATCCAGAGGTTTTAGATATCACATTAAAGCGGTGAACTTGCAAATTTTGAAAAACCTTGACAACGATCCCTTTGTCGGCTGCTATTTCAGATATTTGCAATTAGTTACTGTCATTTTTTCAGTTTAACATTAATTTAGAATCTATAGCATTTTGTTTCATTGTTAATGTTAAATGTTGTTTCTGCAAAATCTGCCATTCCAATGATTTGTTTTACATGACATTACACATACTTCTTTAATTTTTTAAAGTGCAAACCTAATGCATTTGTCACCAATCGACCGGCTAGTGGCAACGTTATAAAACTAGAAGGGGGAAAATATAGTAAAGAAGTAATTTGACGAGGACTCATTATATTCACATCGCTGAATAACATTCAGCAACAAGTAAACACATGGAAAATGCGGACAATCAAGTTCCTTCTTAATTACTAAAAAGCACTTCATCGTTTTCTTAAAAATATAATAATGGTTTCACCTGTTTAGAGGGGAGTATTTTCATTAAATTTTGCCATAGCGACACTTTATTCGAATAGGGAGTACGGTTCATTTGGCTACATAGATTAAATAGATTTACATGAAATATATTTCGGGTTTATCCTTGTTTTCATTTTTGTTGTCATGCCTCCGCCACACCAATATTGTATTGTAGCATCCTACTTCCTACTGCATGCTTCAAACAGCTTTAGAAATACGTCTAATTTTGTTGATATTTATCAAGCAGGAACGGAAAAGCAGTTCGTTAAGTTAAAAAATATTATATTATTTAGCCTCCTGACTTCACTGCATACGAATTCAATACACTAACTAATGAGTGAATTATGCTCCCGTTTGGGTGAATGAATAAAATGCTTGTTGAGCTGTCGAGCTCCTGGAGGAAGCGAATTAAATTCATGAATAGAATGCTAATGAAGGAGGCAGAGGAGTTCCACGCCTGAAGCGTTATGTGGAAAATGTGTATATTTTCACAATTTTCCACTTTCTATCCTTCACCCTCACTGTCTCCCCTCATTGCACCCACCATCTTTTCATCGCCGTCTCCAAGTTTTAGTTTCTCCCGTTCTTATAAACTTAGTCAACCTTTTATCAACAACTGTCTGTGAACAGACTGGCAACTGACAGACTCTACAAATGCAGCCTTGTTTCTGAGAATATTTTCCTAAAGCGTACAAAAAGTACACGATTTAGCGTCCGCTGCCCCAGACAAATAAATTACTCGTTCAATATGCCCATGACACTAAGGCAAGGGTAGGTGGTAGTGAGAGGCGCAAGATGGAATGGGAGGAATAATGAGACTGTATTTAAGTAAAAACTGAAAGTAAATTGACTGAAAGTAAAATTTATAAACAATAGTTTAGTTTAATTTAAATATCATTTTCTGCATATGTTGACATATGGGCGGTATATTACTAACAACTAAGCTGTACTCCGTTTTGTAGGTCAGCTAACTACATAGGGAAGTGACTGGTTGCCATTCTGTCAGACGTTGCATGCTTTTGTCCTCGACACAACGCCTGCAAGTGCTTTAAAATATGTACGAAACTATTCATGAATAGAACATTTATTGTTTGGATATACAAAAGCCTAAATGATATTAACTTTCTTTCCATACTTGAGTTATATTTGTTTGTTTTGAATAATGCAATCAAAGGGGTTCCAGGTTCCAAGCCTCCACTTTCTATCAAATCTATCAAATAGCAGTGCTGAATACAATTCCATTTTGTTGTCTAGACACGTGTGGTCGTTAAAAACCTACGCTACAAAATCACTAACAAATGTGATCGAAAAAGACCTTGAAAACTTACATGATTTCTTACGTAGCTGGAAACATGCAAACTTTACATGTATTGTCTTGGGTGTACTTGTCTGTTACCAGCGAAACACATACCACAATCATATGCGCCATAAGTTGCAAGCAGGTATGCACAATCCTCCGGATCCTGGGATCCAGGATCCCTGGAAATTTTGAGGAAAATTGTGGAAATTATGAAAGGAAAAGTATAATAAAAATAAGAGTAAAATAACAATATAAAAATCAAATAAGGTAAAAAAGGACGTAAACTTACAAAACGCAGTTTCAATTAACAAACAAAACATTAAAATCAGTTATAACGAGATACGGCAAATTCCAGTGACACCAAAATGCTGGAAATTCCAATGATGCCAGTAATGCTGGAAATTCCAATGATGCCAGCAATGCCGGAAATTCCAGTGATACCAAAGTGCTGGAAATTCCAGTGATACCAAAGTGCTAGGAATTCCAGCGATATTAAAATACTGAAAATTTCAGTGATACCAAAATTGTGGAAATTTCAGTGATACCAAACTGTTGGAAATTCCATTGATACCAAAATGTGGAAAATTCCAGTGATAACAAAATGTTGGAAATTCCAGTGATAACAAAATGTTGCAAATTCCAGTGATAACGAAATGTTGGAAATTCCAGTGATAACAAAATGTTGGAAATTCCAGTGACATACAAAATGTTAGAAATTCCAGTGATAACAAAATGTTGGAAATTCCAGTGATAACAAAATGTTGGAAATTCCAGTGATAACAAAATGTTGGAAATTCCAGTGATAACAAAATGTTGGAAATTCCAGTGATACCAAAGTGCTAAAAATTCCAGTGATATTGAAATGCTGCAAATTCCAGTTATACCAAAATGATAGAAATTCCGGTGATACCAAAATACTGGAAATTCCAGTGATAACAAAATGTTGGAAATTCCAGTGATACCAAAATGTTTGAAATTCTAATGATACTAAAATGGTGGAGATTCTTGTGATACCAAAATACTGGAAATTCCACTTAAGCTTAGCTTAGCCACTTTAGCTTAAATTACATTTAAGCTAACTTTAACAGTTTTTTGTCTTAAATTTTTGTCCTGAAGAAGATTGGAGTTTCTTTTCGAAAGCTTGACAATAAAAAAATTCCTTTCAATTTTTCCACCAAACAATCCCGTGTTATCTATCATTTAGTAGAAATATATTTAATTATCGTCAAACGAAATATTTAAGATTTTAAAACGGTTTAAAGCAGGTTTTAAAATTTGAATATATTACTACAAAATTTTAAATTATCAATGTTGAAGGAACAAAAGGGAACAAAAAGATTTTCAACAGTAATTAAATAGGCTTTTCGTAAATAATTTTTAATACCATGTTTTAACCGCAATTACTTAGGCACGTGACATCATTCATTTATCAATCATTACTTGCACAACTTTTAAAGTGTATACTAAAAATATTTTCTAAATGTCTAATAGTATTCAAAAGATTATGGATTTATCATAATTATACAAACAGATGGTGGGCATTGATAAATAAATTCATATGCCCACTGACTCATTTTTTTCTAAAATAATACTACTTCAGTAGTTTCCAGTAATTACCTCGGTGTTATAGTCAGATTTGCAATGTTAATAATGTTAGGGGAATACATGCCAAATAAACGTAACGTTGATGGATGTAAAATTTAAACAGAAAGAATATAATAGATTTCTGAAAGAGGTTAAATCGGTGGAGAAGTGCACATAATTAATGCAGCGTTTCCTCTTTGTATTGAAATTCCAATGCGTTGTGTGGAGAATGATTTTGAGCGTGCTTCACCAGTTTCGATTGCAAGACGCTTTCCTAAAGTGTTCACAAAATCTTAAGCCTCTTCGCACCATGAGCCCAGAGTCTCTACAGCGAAAGGGAGAAATAGTTTTGGTCGCATAACGCCTTATATTTCCTTATTTTGTTAGTTGCTGCAGATTTAGCTGCTGCTCCAGCAATTTTTTATGTATAAGGTAGGTGAGAAGAAATATTCATGAAAGCGCGTATTGGTTTGAAAATATTGTTTAAATATGTTTATTTGCGGGAAAAGTGATTTTATGATTTCGAGTTATGGCACACTTTTTTGTGTTGCATTGTATATTTTTTAAATTTGTTATTTGCATCTAATAAACAATGATAAAACCTAAGAAAAATGCGGCCACAGGTTTTCAAGGTATTACAGCATAAAACGCCAGTATTAACGCCATTTTTGCTGTTTTTGTGTCTTGGAAATTTATTAATGGGCCGTGGAAATTTTTGAGGTTAGCACTTAGGATCCATGGAAATTTGATGGTCATGGAAGATTGTGCAACCCTGGTTGCAAGTGATCAGAATCAGCTTGGAATTTTTCCTCGGATATATAAACCGAAAATCCTAAAATGTACGAAGCTATGTTTGTATTCCCGCCTGTTAAACCGCATTTTTAAGTCTGGAACTTTCTTTACCTCATGATTCTATAATTGTATAACTATATCTTTTATTTGCTTCATTCCGTTTTATTTATTGATTCTTCAAAAAGTGAAAGTTCGGGCAATAGTAAATTGTTCCACTCTAAGATGCTAAAAATAGCAACAAAATGCAAGTACGAAATCAGATCGTTGCCTTTGATCAATAATGCAGGCGGCTGTACAACATTAATAATGATCCTCATTTTTATCATACAATTTTGTAGTTTTTCTACAGATATTGTAAAAAAACAACACATATGCTTGTTTGTTACTACAACAACAACATAAATACTACATAACTGCTTGTTTCGTAAGTGAAGTTAAGAAAAGTGGTATTTCTAATTGCAATTTGGTCGGGATGCAAATCATTCGTTCCCTATATTTTTTTTACTATATTACGTCGTTTGCGTTACCTTCAAACTTTTGCTCACGGCGACGGCGACGCATTCTCTTCTTTAATTTTTGAATTGTACGTTTGTGTAAATCAAAGATATTGTTTCAAAATGTTTTATTTAAAACGTACAAAAAACTACCTTTGCGGGCCAAATTGAAATAGCTACCAGATACAGTTAAGATCGTAATTCGCTTACTCACGTTGTTAGCGGCAACGGAAACCCGAGTACGAGATATTGAGGTCCTTTAGTGCTGTCATAATATTAGTTTCTTCATGTCAACTGCAATTACGTTGAATTAAGTGTAAACGTCAATCGATTGGAATCAATTAATCTTAACCGTATCATTAACCAGTTATAATCAATCGTCACCGCATTTTTATATTTTGAGCCTGCGCTATCGTTCAATTTCAAACTTCCACCGCATGAAGTTGCTGTGGTTATGCTCATGTATGTTAACCCTCTAGCTTTATCATTACGAGTTGAATGTGAATATGTGAAGAGGGTCAATGGGGCTATTCAACATGCACCAAACTGCCTAATATCTCTCTGGGTAAACTTGTGCAAATATTTCGTTAACTTTTAATTTTACCCTCTCTCTCGTTACCCCTCGTACCTTCGGGGGATCCATGAGCCGATATCTATTATGAACCCCGTCGTGATTCTGTTGTAAGCAATTTACTGTCGGAACCACATTCATAATTCCTATTCTTTGACAAGGTATCGTATCTACGGACAGAAGACAGGAAAACTAGCAGATATAAAGTAAACTTAAATTAGCTATTGATGATCTGCGATTGCTTAGATGTGGAGAAAGCATTGACACCTCATATGACAACAAAGTACAATTTTGCAAACAGAATGACACAACTTATATTATAGTGAGGTCAAATTACTTGATTTTAGTGAAGCACACAAAAAAGCAAACACAATATTGTATACACGTTCTCTCCCTTGAAAAACTTGAAATATTAACCGGCGATGTGTTTGGAATTGGAACACATGTACATAATACTGAAAACGAACAGAAAGTGAAAGTCTACAAGTAAACCGTAGGTTGGCTCAACGACGTTCCATTGAATATGAAAATATTAAGATTAGGATCAAAGTCTTGCTCAATGCAGGATGATTGCCCATGAACCTGAAATTGGATACAACTTCTCGAGTTCTTTTCTCTGCTGGGAAAATGCAATGATTTTCCCCTCCGTCCGACAATACCGAGATGAAATATGGCTTACGATGTTACAATGCACGCTGTTGCAATACCCAATGAATATGCCTACTCGTATTCAATCTCAATGCAATTACGCTGAGGATGTAAAGTATAATATTAGTATTGATTTTCTTTCGCTGCATTTTCGAGTCTCAAGTGGTAGATTTATTGGAATTCTTGATGTATATTCACGAAAATAATGATTTTTAAAACAAAATTGGGTAGGACGAAGGATCCGCTTATAGTGAACTATTTTAGGTTTCATTTTCCATGTTGGAGTGAAGAGAAGAATACTCCTTTTTTCTCAGTTGATTTTTTTCTTTCAAACATTCTTCTGTGAAAAGTTTTATGTATGTATGTACATGAACATTTTTATGTGAAACTTCTAGAAACTTGATGCAATCAACGTTCCCTACGTTGCGTTGTGGGTTTGCATGTTTGAGACTACTTTTCACTTTCGCTTCTTATGATCTCAGTGCGATGCGCGTTGCCGGGATCGTTTGTCTATCTTACACAAGCTGTAGATAAATTTTATAATAGTATCATTCGTATTCTAGCCTTGTACCCGCCATACACATCTTTAGGCTTAGGTTTTATACAATCTTCAACATCACTGACAAAATAGCCGTATACAGAGCTATGGGATTTCGATTTTCGTCAATATTTGAACAGGACGAGTCGTCGTTGACGACTATTGATTAACTCATTTATGACAATAGTAATTTGAATTGTCTGTAAGCGCCGAAAGAAAATGTCCATGCCATACATGGCTGAAAAGTCTAATTTCGCTTTCTCTAATCTCCAACCAATAATACATTTTTTATTGACCCAACTGAATATTCATGCATTGATAAGGGAGGAGGATATCTCTTTGCAATACACCGTACTGTAAGTAATATGTAATTGCTAATTCCTGACTTTTGATATACATATATACTACGTACTGTTGCGAGATTTTTTTTCATTTTTTTTTATCTAAAAACTCATTTCAATTCAAAACTCAGTTTTAGAAAAATGGGCAAGTCTAACTTCTGCTCACTGTATAGGTAGGTAGACAAGTAATATTTCAAATTTCTATGGAAACTCACAAAGGACTTCATTCATGTATCATAGTGCCCCCACTTACAGGCCAAACCCGTGTATTATCGTTGCGCTTGATGTAAAGATTTCCTAACTGGAAAGTATAGCAGTTTAGATTTAACTAACTACACCCGAACCCAGGGTTTCAATGTTTTTTTTACTGTTCCGGTATCTGTTATGAAGAATGTTTGATAATTACTGGTCGTTTTATGAAGTTTTAATTATTTGGCGGCTGTCAATGTTCTAAGCGTATTAGTACAGTGAAGCATGACAGTAGGAATGTATAAGAAATGTGAATAAATGTCATGTATATAAAGAATTCATACCATTATAGATGACTGTTGGTTTGCTTTTGAAGCTAGGTACACTTTTTATTATAATATTTTACTGACATACTCCCTCACCACCACTCTAAACGTGGAATGAACGGCGATGATAAAGAGAGGAGTTCGTTTGTAGTCTAAAAACAACCACCTTGATAAAATGCAGTTGGCAGTTCGTAGATTAAACGCTCTTTCGTTTCGGATCTAGTAGTGTTATAAGCATCGCATAAGGCAAGCGAAGCTCTGTTGAATCATGATTACCACCGTATCCTCGGGTAAAAGGAAGGGCAGGCTCTTTCACTTCTACGAGTTGATGTATAAGTACTTTCACGGGGTAAACACTTTCTGTGATTTCAAAATGATGATTGCAAGCAAACAGTGAAGCAGACAAAGAAGAAAAAAATATACGGAGAAACCTCTTTCCTTTATAATATATTATTACTTACCTATTCTGCTTTTCAAGTCAGATACATTATGCAACATGGGGCATAATAATGAAAGTTCAATGTCGGTTGAATGGTTTTAGTTCAGTTTCATATACAGAGACGTATAATGAAGACAGAATAGTTGTAAAACAAAGAAAGAGTGTACCTGACTGACGGGCTTTCTTTCTTTGTGATTGCAGTTGACTTTCAATGTGGGTATTTTCTTGCATTCATTAGCTTTCTCTTTGTCCATTAAAAGTCAAAGCAAGGGAGGTCTATGCGTGCACGAGTGAGATACGGTTCCTATTTCTTATAACATGCGTGAAAAAATAATGGACTCATTCTACTTAAGCATAAGGCTTCACATGTTTTGCACTTACACCATATTTAGTTGCAAGTTAAGTTGGACAAATGTGTGCTCCATCTGTTGTTTCATGGGATGGTATTTCACCCGTTTTTATTGAGTATTGTGTAAGAAACGTTTTCACTTAAAAATGATATTGGAGTTTGTTGTTGTCATTTATTGGTTACTTCTAAGTACTTTTGCCTACATAATAAATTAGAATTAGGGTAGTTAATTAAATGCTTCTGCTTCTGTGTGTGCTTTTATGTAAGCACATTCTTGTTGTATGCATATACGATGTCGTAGTGGTCTTAAAAAGAGATGCCCCACGTAACTACGTTAAAGGACAATTTGCCAATTTAGGGTGCACATTGAGTTAATGCTTTTAATAAAGTCTTCACGCTACTTGCATATATATTTAATTCTAGTTAAGAGGATTTTCTGTTGTGAATACGTGCCTATTTCAATGGACTTGCTATTTGTTTCATTTTAATTCTAGTCAATCTATAGTATCGAGTTTTGCTTGCCACGCTCAGTTTTATTGTATTCAACTCGAACACTCCTGGCTTAAGACCAACAGAGACGCTGTTTTTGTCAAAATAAATATACGAAACTCATCATTCAACATTATCTCCGATTCTCGGAAAGTCCATTCACAAAAATATATGTGCTATTATGTTGTATTACATAAAAGCAGGCAAAGGTTCCGCTTGGCTGGTTGTTCAGTAGGGCATCGTGACATTATTCTAATTTTTCTGCTTTTATATAACTTACAAAAACATTCTTGTTTACTCCGGCATGAATCAATCGGTGTAAATACACGAGGATAAAACCGTTGAAGATGACTACGATGAAAATCATGTTTACACTTTCACATGTATACTTGTTCAAAAATGTGTCTGAACAAGATAGCAGCATTAAACGGGAGAAAAGAATTTGTGTATGATACCGTGTCACACGTTTTTTGATCCAGCTTTAGGAACACAAGCAGTGGAGTAATGCACAAAGATTTCATAATATCTACGTATCACATATAAAATAACATCTCATAGCAAAACGTAATTGTGAATGAAGTATTATCTGTATAGGTAATTCCGCTATTGAATGCATTTTGCTTGACTTTTTCTTTGTCGAAGCAGGTTGCAAACTTTTTTCTTGTTGATTTTACTACACAGTGACTCGTATTTACTACAGCACATTTAATTCATAGTTATAGTCAGTTGTCGATTTCAAGATTTGCCGAGTCATTTTGCCTAATGTACCGCAAATTGTAATTGTATTGGTACTGATAAATAAAATGCCATTGGCTAATGCAAAAAGAGCGAGGTAAAGTGTAGTAGAAAAATGACATCTTGAAATGTCACAATGCTCGCAGTCAAAAATATTACTTGTACGAGTTATTTTGTCCAAGTGCATGCGTCATGCGTGCCCAAGTATGTTTATGTAGCACTTCTCACCCCTTTAAACCGCGATGGTACCTTGAATATTGTCTATTGCCTCGGTGACGTTAAAACTCTGAAATGAATTTTTGAGTTGATTCGCCATAGACACGATGCTGTTTCGTAAAGCAAATCTTTTTCTTAGTGTCGAAAGACTCTCGTGTAAACTGGTCTACATGGCAAGTTCCATGTTATAAGTGAAGTTGACAGGGACGAGTGATATACGGATGAGACGAAAGTGCTTTTTTAGCTTTTAAGGATGATATGAGAAAAAGAGACTTCTTGAAAACCTCAAATTTGGAAGTATTCTTGATAGCATCTTATCACGAGAAACATTCTCCGGGAAAAAGTAATTGGTATATGGTAAAAAAAGGGAGAGAGCATGGGGGAAGGAAAAGTTTCCTAGAACGAAGTCTGGTCTTCCTGGTTTCGTTTACCTTTACCATCATTTCATGAACAATCTTTTCTGGAAAATATATACATTGTATACCACATGGTTGTAGTTTTCTTGCTCGCATAACGCCAAATGCATATATACATATGGTTTATGCCTATATAGTTATTTAAAAACTTATATATATCTGCCGGCATCCATAATAATAATTTCGGTGCTTGAATTTCCCGAGACTGCAGTTTGTAGTGTCGTCAAATTATGGCTGTGGCTGAAGGTATGATAATGAAATAACAGGTCCCTAAAGAAGAGGCAAGTAGGAAAAGGAAATATTAGAGGAGAAAGCAGCTACCCATTTTCATTTCCACAAGTATGCAGGTACTCACTAACTCTCTGTGTATTCTTTTTTGTCTCTGGTTTTCATTTTATGCGTAGTACAATCAACAATATCATTTCCTACGTAAGTAATTTCCGTCTATGGCCAGTAAGCCACCGTTTTCATGCAACATAAAAGAATAAAATTTCTTATGAAAAAGAAAAGTTTCTGCTTTTCAGTATATTTAACCATTGCAAAAGTCATCAGATCTTGCTGACTTACAAATGGTTGTGTGAAGGTACAGGGTCTACGTCTACCAATACAGCATAGCAGTTAGCTGTATTGTATACTTTCTGTTTTTCATCGTGTTGAATAACTTACTGATCTGAGAAGAGTTCTTTTCCTACTTGGTCCCATGCATATCATTATATTATAGCGTGGGATTCGTTGGTTACCCATGGCGAATATGAAATGGTTTAGTTGACCCGGCCCGTGTGACATCCATAGATCATGTATTGTCGCAGGAAAGATCAAGTGAAAAGGTAGTTAAATCGCCGTTGACATCCATAGATCATTTAAGGGTTAATTATTGTTTTAATCAGTTTCAACACGCCAACTCCAATTGAAACGGGGCTCTTAACAACCAATTTTTCATTCTCAGTGGTTTCAACGTCATTTCTGCGCCAAAAGCGTCCTCTGGTGATAAGCATAGACCCAAATTAAATATATTCAGACGTTCAACTGTGCATTGAAATTTCATTTACCAGGTCTTGTACATACATAATGCAAAAAATACAGGAATTTATTTGTCTCTTAAAGCTATTAATTAATCGTTATGCTAATTCATTTATAGTATAATGGTATGCAATAAAGAAATCGTAAAGAAGTTACAACCCTTCTTACTTTTGTACACGGATGAGCACTCTTAAAAGTGTAAGGGTAAGAGAGTTTTAAAACTAAAATCTATTCGGCCTGGTATTTTCAAGTTGCTTTAGTGTTAAGCTGCACCAGCGTATGGAAACACTATGTATTTAGTGGACGTATTATGAACAAAATCAGGGTTGTTGAGAAGTAGAAAGATATGCGTTTGTGCTGCATTGTCGGGAGAAATGTGGCATTTCCCTCGTTCATAATGTGAAGTATGGTATGAACAACCTTCTCTATAAATTGGGAAGAAATGCGAGGGAAAATTTATTACAATTAATTAGACAACAAAGAAGCTATAATTTTTCGTGCTCGTTTCAAGTAATTTATTGTTAAGAATGAGGAAATTTCAAGGAACGTTCTCGCTTCACACGTATTATACAATTTCAAGGTTTTTATGCCTTATGCGACTTTTAAATGGACGTAGAGCGCTTATCTTGTGATGGCGATGAATTATAAAACTGAGAATATGGCTAGTAGGAAATTTTATTAAATTCTACATGTCCTTACGCCACATATTTATATTGCCTTACTGCCTTCTTAATAGCATTGCCTTTGCATCCCTAAAATTCTGACGCACAAGTTGATCTCATTTCATCGGAAATAGAGGTAGCTCAAGTTGTTTCGGATTTCGGACTAACTCACAAAAATGGCGTCTTTGTAACTTTTCATATTGAAATAGGAAACACATGACTAATCCGGCTTTGGTGGTATATACAGACATATTACTGATCACATTTCTTGAAATTAGTCTGCCTGCACACCAAATTTGCAGGGTACGCTTATTTTTGCTCCATCTTCAAAGATTATTTTAGTGTCATAATTAAAATTTTGCACCAACAAAGGGGGAAAGTTTATTACTGGGAAGATTAAACAAGTTCATGGTTATTCCCATTTCCCATGTTGGCACATGTCTTTCATGAAAATTATCTTTCCTTTGTAACACACAACAACCTTTGCATAATTTGTAGGTATAGTTTTTAACACGTATTAACACTCATTAAACTTGTATTGGCTTCTGTTTCGTTAGGTTTGTTCTAACATCTTAATAAAGTCCTGTCCTGAGCCCTTGAGCGAGCAGTATGTGGTGTTACGGCTCAACTGGCCCCATAAACGAGGCAGAATTCTCGGCGCTAA
>JAHZNE010004455.1:0-10323 GCA_027744055.1 Callyntrura sp. NNG-2020 | reverse complement strand
TAAAAATTGAAAAATAGGTGTTTAGGTGCTTAAACCTCAAAATAGGTGAAATCAGGAAAAATAGGTGGCTTCCATAACGCTTAAAATGTCATGATACATCCACACACGAAACATGAGCTCGATAGCTTGAACACAAAATAGGTGAAAACCTGAAGATCTCATCCCTAAACATAGCGTATTATCTACAGAAAATTAATATACTTAAAAAACATGCATTTATTCAACTACTTCAGAAATACTTCATGCACTTTTACATACTTCTTCATTGCCTAATTATGAATCATAATTTATGATTATGCTAAAATGTAGTTATTTTGCATTGTTTTGTGAAATTACACACGGAAGTACTGCATGTATACTTTTCGGCGTTGCCTTTAGTAATTTCTGACAATTACAACAATATTCAAATACATTAGTAAGTGCAGAAGTAAATAATACATGTAAACAAAGTATTTCTGAATACTTGAAACCAAGTATGGTCATCAAAGTATATTTATTTTCTATGATCATTTCTCTAAAAGTTCATTGTTTCTACTGCGCATTTACCGTATACCGCATTGTGCTGGAGGTGGACTAATACTAAAATGCATTTTTCATGAAGGCGAACTTTCACAAAGCGTAGCTTGCACGAACGCGTTTTGCAGAAGGAGCAATTTGCTGTGAGCGGAATTCTCCAGAAAGAAACAGTTTGTACGAAGCGCAAAGCACTGTCCAGAAGCGCTTTTTGCATCCTTCAGTTTAATACCGTACGGTATACTTATTTATAAAATCATTTTCTGATGACATTAAGCTTTATATTTCTAGCAAATGAGACCAACGATACCACTTCGAGAAGATGACCAAACGGTAATGTTTGGTAAATTGGTAATCCATAAATTCCGGTAAGTGGATCTCTCCTGTTTATCATTCATGTCGTGTACAAATGTAATGTCATTCGCAAAATTGTGAAAAAATGCTAGTGATTCTACTTTAATTCATCATTAGTCTGTCACTCATGTTTTACTTACATTATCATCCATGTTCTCCAGGTACATAATATTAAGAACGCTTCACGTGCAGATAGCGTTTGCAAACGGGACATCCTTCACATAATTTGTTTAATCGAAGTTTGTTGTAACGTCAGTTATGTAACCAACAGTAATATTGAAAAAAAATAATGCAGTTAAAGGTTTCGAAAGTCTCAACAAGATTCGTGACTCTCGAAAATATCTCGGACGAGAATTTTCTCGAGAATCTCGTCGGGACTTTTCCCGTTTGCAAACGCTACGTGCAGATCAAAGGCGAGTTTGATTAATTTATTTTTCCTAATTCCATTCCACTGCTTATATTCCATGCACTAGTGTACAACGGCATAAGATGAAAAAGCAAAAAGAGCTTCATAGTAAAAGAAACAGTTATTACATGGTACTGATGGAACTCGTATGTGGCCATTTTGAAAGCCAAATTTTCTACAAAAACAAAATGTACTAGTGCAGTGCAAATAGTCTAAATCAGTGGAGTTGTTACAGAAAGCTAGAAAACATACGAAAAAAGCAAAAGCGATTTGCTGGTTTGAGGTATATGACATCTATGCCACAATGTATTATTACTTCATACAAAATAATGTATTATACAGCACAATTATACCAAACGGTCACTTTTGTGATTTACAATTTAGCAGAGAGTAACAAGAAGAATACGCGGATAGATTACTTCTAGAGAATTAATTCGTTTTTATCGATGAAGCGTAAACAGCTTAGATAAAAATTATGTCAAATTAAGTTCTAATGAGAACAAGGAAGTTCATAAATGAAAAGGCGAACTCACGTGTAAAAAATTCGTTTTCAAAGAGAGAAATAGAGAAGCTTGTGTAGTCAAAAATGATCAAGCAATCAAAGGCAAAATTGGTATATCGTTAATTAGAAGCATTCGGTTTACGAAAGTGTGGGGTAATATGATCTGCATAGGCATTAACCGTTTTTGACAGTTAAAGATAAATAACGGTTAAAGCCGCTCGGTTATGGTCATTAATATTTATAGCTGCAGTTTTGGCCATGCCTGCTATACACGTGAACATAAAGAGTTTATCAAGAAAAAATTTCTGTAAAAATGTATTTCAAATGTCACTGGCCATAGAGAAATATTGAAATCAGAGAAAAATGTGAAACCAAGAAAACCTTGAATACAAAAATTATGTATAAAATCAAAACAAAAGTTTAAATGCCAATGAGATGGTTCAACTGCCAATTAGATGTTTAAATGTCAACAGAAAATTGCTATGCAAAAGTTAAAGGATGTCATGGAGAAAGTAGACATTCAATTATTAAGTATGCGAAGTACGGGCGACAAAACATAATTTACGTAACTTCCATCAATTGGGGAACTTTTAATGAACAAACCACATACCTTCTACTTCTAATTAATATTTCGCCTTCTTTATTTTTTAATCGGTTAATTTGTCCTTTAGAATCTTCAATGTTCAACAATTCTTCAACAAAAATAAGGGAAACCTCACAATATCAAAATTTGATATGTTTGCAAATTTGATCCTTTGTGGATCCTGCATATACAATTTCTGTGTTGAATCGATTCGTTTAAAAGTCATCAGTTAAAATCATTCTCCGGCAAAGACATTTTAAAAATTTGCACGGAAATTAAATTCCAAAGAAATGCAATTAAAATTTTTGTATATTCTTCAACCATGCTTTTTACAAAAATACCTGAAACTTTTATTGGAATAGGGTAAAGATAATTTTTCGCATAATGATCATCCAAAAATCGTAGTGCTTTGCCAAACAATATTTCACAACCCGTGAAAGATTAGCAAGAATAAAACCATAATTCTCTAAAATGCCAAAATTACAAAACCAACTGATGAGTTATATCGTGTTTTCGTTTTAATTCTACAAAGTTCTGATGAAAGCCTACATTGTACCGTTTAACCAAATTCAACGTAAATTTACTTACCATGATCAGGTTTATACTTCAAATTGATAATAATACGACGGCGATAGTAGATTATAGTAGCATTATTTTCTTGTCCCACTTGTATTGTAAAATTACACTTAAATTTATTATCCAAAAGTTTGCTCTTTATTCCAATCAATTATTTTAAATGCTGCTAGACATAGTTTTACTTTTGGATGGAATAAAAGCATAAAACAAAGCACTAATATAAATTCGTAGTTATGATTGATAGTTTACATGTCTGCACAACTCTAGTTGAAATAACGTGCGCTGCAATGCTGTTTGAATAATTCAACCGACTTTATACAACACGTTTAAAAGTTTGGTTGGAACTATATGTCAGCAAACAACGATATCAATTAGTTTAATTTTTTGAGCAGTTGTTTTCATGTTCAGCTAGATATGCAAATAAAATTGTAAATTGCTCCTATCTGTTAAAATTGCATTCAACTTCTCAGAGCTAACAAAAGCTGACTTCAACATTCTGATGAGCGTCACTTTTGATCAATTTAACTTCTAGTAAATTGCAGCTTTAATATGGAGTAGCTAAATATATGGATATTCCGTTGTGTACAAATATGCAAAATGAGGTTTAGTGTAATGAACATAAATGGCAACATGTTTTTAAAGCTCTACAGATACATGAGGAACATTAACTTAATTTCAGTATATTACAAATACACAAATTACTGAAATGCGCATATTATAGCAACATTGCAATTGTGCATACCGAATATGACATACACATTGGAACATGTAAAGTTTCGTTCCTGCCAGTTTTTTGTATTTTACAAAGGCTTTAACAAGTACAACTTGGGACAACTTCCATTTTAGTACTTCTTGTTGCTTTATTTCACGTTCACCATAAATACATAGTTACAGTTCAAGTAAAGAATACTGCATTTCTGTACCAAATACAAAGAATTTATTCTTCTTATTCGCTTTTCGATAAGCAGGTAAGAGTAAAGATTTATATATTCAGTGCAAGTGTACTACTAAAAAATAAAACCATTTTTATTTATTCTCACACATTGTGTAAGCTTTACCAAATAATATGAATGAGGAATATTATATTCTTTGCTCTAATTAAAATGGTGTTTCAAAAGTGTTGATAAATGTGGGTGAATTAATATTTTACACAAAATATGAATTAAAGACTGATTGAAGACACGAATAATGTTGCAATGTTTTGAATCATATTCTCAATGAGCGTATCTCGTTCATATCGTGATTAGCCATATCTTATTAAAACTAGCCTCTTTATTGATGTTTCAGTCACCATGATAACCAAAGCAATGAAATGCGCCGTCAGCTTTAGAGCCGGTCTTGTCCTCCAATACACCCCAGGAAGTACTGGCTTCTACTACGACAAACGACAAGACCGCTTTGTACTAACCAACATTTACACATCCTGGTTGTGGTACAGTGGGTACTACCTAGCAGTCGCTGCAGCACCAGCATTCATTGGGCTTCTCTACGACAAATTATACGGGGAATCGATACCAGAGACAAAGCAGAACGACCAAGGTACGGCAACGGACAACATGCAATTAACCTTTTTCCTCACCGTCGGTTTAGTGTACTGTTGCGCCATTCTATTTGATTTAATTATTGCCACTCGACTCAAAGAAGATCGCATAATATTCGCCGAAATGTTTAACGAGGCCATACAAATTTCTGATCGAATGAGGACACTCTTACAGAACGAAGCTATTGATCAAGAGCCTATGTTCGAAATATCTCCAGATATGCGACGTTTCCAAGTTGTTTGGGAGACATACGTTACGTTAATATGCTTTTTCTGCACCGTCTTTCCAATTCTATTAACCATTATGTTCTTAAATCCCTACGAACCAGCGCACGTGTTGCTAGAAGAGTTTTTCGAGATAAATTTGTCCGTCCTATCGGCACAACAATGTGTTATTGTAGCATCCTGGTTCTATTGCGTATATTTGGTGACAAATGTCTTTCAGATCTGTATACTTTTGGGGGCTTTTGTCATTTATGAATCCCTGTTTTGGTTTAAAATGATGGAACTCCAAATTTCCACCCCTCCCAGAAAAATTAGGAACCAGTGGCAATTTCGGACATCTGAATGCGGTTGGATATCCGAGCGTAAGCTGCTATTGTATTATAGGTTTCAGCAAATATTTATTTCTGTTCCGAACTACATATATGCTCGGCCTGAATTTGGCGTACATTTTATTATTCATCTGTTTGGCGCTGTGTTAAGTAGTTTTGTGTTCATCAAATATTATGACAGGGTCCTCACGACCGATGTATCATACTTGCCATTTCTGGTGTTTGCCGTTATCTCGGTTGCGCTATTTGTATTCATTGCCAAGACAGAATGTGGCTGTTTGGACACAATGGAGAAAAGCTGGATGACGTATAAGGCGACAATTATGATTTCTTTGGGTCGAAAGTGCTTGCTTTACAAAGCGGCACAGTCATTCCGACCGGTGGTCTTAAACTTGACGTACCCGTACTGTAATATTAATAAAAGTACGTTTATAGATTGGTGTGATACTGTCATTAATAACTTAGTTAACCTTTTAGTAACTTTTTAAGGATTACATGATGATATACACTTTTTTGTTTAAAATTATGTAGAGCAATATTTCAGCATAGACTCGTTTAGTCAGTATTTAACATATCATAGCAGCAACTCATGCATAATAGTTGCTTTGTTAATTACAAATTTTATAAAACCTGGTGGATAGTTCGAACTAGACTTGCAAATCTGATGCGGATATCAGAAAATTTTCAGATATTACAAACATGATGCAGATGTAGTTACCACATGATCTGAAAGTGTCATATCAGTTATATCAGAACCCGATCAGAATGTTCGACGTTCATCTTAAAAATATAAGTGTTGAGCAACATAATGTGGTGACTTTATGTTTCGACTACTTTGTCGCGTACTAAAAATTGGATAGGGGCACAATGACAAAGTAGAAAATAAAATACAGTGTGTTCATATTGAATAGAGTCACTATTATATTTTTGCTGACAGTGCTGTAGCACCAGCCACTAGCAACTTTCGAAAAGGATGAACCATCCATTTAGTGTTGAGCAACATAATGTGGTGACTTTATGTTTCGACTACTTTGTCGCGTACTAAAAATTGGATAGGGGCACAATGACAAAGTAGAAAATAAAATAATACTCTTAACTTGATATAAATTTTATTCACTTAAATCAAAATGGTACTTAATCAATTATACTTATTAATTATTATAATTATCTTAGGACATGAGGTATAAACACTAAGGTAGTATTTACTTCCACATTTCTCCGTTTACAGTTTTATTATAGCAATTTATACAACAAAACAATCAACTTTTGACACCAAACAGCAAAGTTTGTTAATTACAGTGTGTTAATTACGATACTATACTATAACATTAAAAACTATGTTTTAATCATTTATAAAAAATATCAAAAGTCTTCTTTTTTCATTTCTGTTAAGTCATATCAAACGTAACTCAGCATTAATATTGTGACCGTATTGCTGACCATATCGTCCAATATAAGTGCTCCCAATCTGGCTGTAGCAATTCCATAAGGACCCGGACAAAATCCTACTGACTTGCATGCCCTAAGTTGTCTTCTTTCCAATTTTCGAGTCAGGCGACGTTTCCAAAACCTTTGTAATTGCAGACTCCTTCTATACGGTACATTTGCCATTTGTGTTAATAAAAAAGCAATAATAACACAAGCGATCACAACTGTTGGGGATGACAAATACACAAAAAAGTTCTTCAAGTGTTTCATTTTAATTGCAATAAAGGATCCACAAGAGGCCAACAGAATGCCAACGTAAATCAGAACTGTAAGGTACAACTCCATCGTTGCGTTGGAAATTAGAAATATTATTTTCATTGTTTGATAGCTTTTGTAAGATTTTGCGAAATCTTTTATGACATTAGCTCTCCCTGATTGTAAGAAAAAATCATTCGTAGAGATGCTAATGGACTCCAGCAAAATTAAAAGTACAAGAAGGAACGATACAAAGATTCCTACGACATAAGTCGCGCCTAGACCGTAGACTAGCGATGCCCCAATTTTTTGCACCCAACCGATACCAAACAAGATTTGTATCGGATCATACGAAACCATAAATGGAATACAAAAATAAGCAGGTGGAAAAATAAGGAAGCTTGCAGCAAAATAATACATAAAGAGCTCTCTGACTTTGGGAGAAAATACGGTAGCAAATCCTTCGTTCATTTTATTATGATCTAGCGTTAGTTTTAATGCTTCGTTTACCACGTATGTAATTTCAGTTCTGTACTGTGCAACCATGTTACAACAAAATATATCCATAAGAGCTACGCAAAAAACACAACAGTTTAAGACACACTGTTCGACTATTCTGTTTTCGTAAAAGTTCCCGTTTTTAAAAAGATATACAAGTCGGAAAGGTGAAAAAATTAAAAAACACAGGAACCAAAGGAATGCAAAAATACGGTGAATTTTATGATGCGGACTACTATAATAGAAACTTGCAACAAGGCGTTTATTGCACTTGTCTAACGAATAAGGGGGTAAGGTTACACGTTGAAGTATGGAGTGAATTTTAAACGCTGCTGATGTAAATGCCATCTGAATCTTTGCCTGATTTTTAATTAAATGAAAATAGAACAGAGCTAGATTTTATTCAAGACGACCACTGCTTCCAGGATGGTAGAACTTACACTCGTACAAATCAAATGAAACGAAGTTAAGTTTTACATGGGATTTAGCACATAAAATGACAAAATAAAACTCTGCAAGACTGCCCTTGTCAAACAAGCAAGTTTCCAGCTCTAATAATAGTGCTCTTTTTTTTTAGAAAAGTTATAAACTACTTGTATTAAAATGCTGAAGTCTGAACTTTGAGTAGTTTTTCCTTATAACCATCGTCAAACATTAATAAATTATGTAAATTTAGATTTAAATAAATGTAAGTTTAAATAAAAATATTTTACCAATGTGTTTTATGTCGGAATGCAGGAATAGAGCCTTTTTCCAGAAGAGAGTTATATTTCACATAAGTTTTCAACTTATTTTACTTGGAAAATTGAAACATGAAACATATATTCACCAAACATTTTGAGTTTTAAAATGTTTTTATTTTATTTTACTGATTTAGCTCTTCTAAAATTAAGAAAAATTTTAATTTTTATAATACGAAATTTTGTTTATGAATAAGTAAGAGACTTACATTGTTCACAGTTTTCTTGGTGAGTGCAAATCGTTTCATGATTTTAAATTAACATAAGTAAGATATAGGCTCAGTTTTATTTTAAATAAAGTTTTTACCAATGTGTTTTATGTTGAAATGCAGCCTAGGGGCATTTTGGGTTTTAAAATGTTTTTTTTTATTTTACAGATTTATTGATTCAACTTTTCTAAAATAATACGAAGTTTAATTTTAATAACACGAAATTGTGAAAGTGGTTTCATCATGGTGTTAATGACAACCTGCGACTTTCCAATGTATTTGTATGCCTCTAATAGTTTGGAAAAATGAAGTTAAAATTAAGCCTAGTTGGTGAGGTGGTCGGGGAATCCGAGGGAGTTGCGGGACACAAACTCTAGACTCGAATCCTCCGGTGTAGCACTTTTCAGTCGCGATGTACCGCCGCTGTGTCACTCACCTTGTATCAAGTGTGGGTCTGTCTCACTCAACTCATCTGTAATAATAGTGCTACTTCTACCAACAGATTGTTCTTTTTAAAAAGAAGACCTTACTTTCAACATTAGCCTGTTGTCTTTTCCAGCGAAACGCTATCATTTTTCGTAAGATTTTCTTAAGAAGTGCAGTTTGTTTTTCTTTAATGCGACCTTATACAGTCGCTTTGTGGTACAGTTTTGTATTTTGTAATACCATAGGATAGTCCGGTTACCTTGGCGATCTGGTCTGAACAACACTTTTCATGTTATGTCATTTTTGCTCCAGAACCGAAAACAATTATTAGATAGGATAAATGCATTATTGTCCACAGGAATAATGTTTTAATATTTTTGCACCTGACTCTACCAAGTTCATCGCCAATCATCCAATTATTTCCAAGCCAGGGACTTCGCACAGATACACATTTTTGCTTCCTCGTTCATCAGGTCCTAACTGATTTACTTTTGAAGCAAATGACAAAGGGAATTGAAGCATTCCGCAATTCAACATTAATACATCAAAGGAAAGAAATTGTAGATGTCGATGCGGCACTATTTTGCTTCATTTAACGTAATATTATCGAATTAGTAACCAACGAAAAAAATATTTGAGCTGCAAGAATATCGCAATGTATTACTACCATTTAGCTTGTCCTCCTTATGATACTCATTGTAACAGTCACAATAGGAGCTTACTTGAGGCTTCTTTATATTTTTGAGAGGCTTAGTGACGCTCCTGTTTAGTACCGGGTGGGTCAAGAAGCCCCACGACGTCTATAATTTTATTATTTGTTCATAATTTATTTAATAAATTTAAAAATAAATATTTAGGGAACTACTCATGAAAAAAGGAACAAATATTTCCAGTAATTTTGACTGACAAGTTTTTTGTAACTTAATTTGTGTGAAATAGGTTTTGTTTGCTTGGCTTGTCAAAATGACGATGTTGGACATGGTGGGTGGATAGGGAATGACGACAAGCAGATTATTACCTTATTAATTATTAATAGCAGATTTCCTATGTATCTACTATGTAAGTCGCACAACTTACGGGTATTGCATGTAAAATATGTGTGAAAGGAAAGCAGAAGTAAGGTATGTTGTCGTTGCTAACCTTTGGCTGCCATCCATTATGACGTCAAAGAACGAACAAAATATTAAAATTGTTGACACACGTGTGATTCCTATTTTATATAGCACTCGTTTCTTAATACACGCAAATTTTCAATGTCATTTTATTATCTATAATTGAAAACTTTTGCTTAATTCTGCCGTTTCTAACGGCTCTCTTATTGTTTCTAGCAGTCCTATCTAAATGTATTGTTTCCATTTAAGATGTTGCGTATAAACATTTGAAAAAGGGTAGCTTTAATGAGTATGAGAACGGAAGATTCATGCTTCCAAACACATTTTGTTTTGGCTGATGTAGCGTTAACTGGATTTATTAACATACAAACTAAAACATGTATATGTCAACATGTTTACTGGACAGCGAAAAACATGTTTACTAAAGCCAGCACCTTAATTGATGGGAAAATATTTATAAATAGTCTGACTTGAACAAAGTCAATGTGTTTTTATCGATATACGAAATATAATCGCAATAGACGAGTATGTCAATGTATTGACACGAAGGAATGGTTTTCCTAGAGTAAATATGCCAAGATGTGTGGGTAAACGTCTAAATATTTAGATGCATGTTTTAATTATGTG
>JAHZNE010004454.1:0-17106 GCA_027744055.1 Callyntrura sp. NNG-2020 | reverse complement strand
CTGAGTAACAAATACATCAAGAATATTATATAAACAATTTTACACTGAACACTACTTTGATCATTGACATGAAACTGCAACAGAATTTTTGTTTGATCAGCCATTTTATACTTTTCGGTCCCCGGTTCTGCTAATAAAAGTAAATTTAACATTAGACATAAATCACTTGTATTCAATACAACCATTTCTCAGAAGCAATTAATGTGACACTATAAGCAGCTTAAGTTTATTGTTTGCGGAGGTGAAACAATCATACCATCACAATGGATACCAAGTCGAGTACAAAAGTATCCCGATACCTAACCTTCATTCTAGTCAAAGACATTTCATTATGTTAATCTGAATGAATTGTTTCTTGACAATGAACACAAGTTAATTAAGTAAATAATAATAATTATTACTACAACTTTCTTACTCTGTCTAATTTGTTTATTTTAAATTAAAAATAGATGCCGAAAGTGGAAGGTTTTCATTTTTTGTTTTAAAAATATAATTATAAAATTACATCCATCATATTATGATACATAATCCATGGTGGTCGTTTTGACTTATGTTATATAAAAAAAAATAGCTTACGTGTGAATAAACTATCCATTGATTTACTAGAAATATAATAATTTAATTCTCAGAATACGACATGACAGGAAATAATTGAGAATACAATATAAACAGATTATACTATAATCTTGTTTTTTAAACAAATTCTTAGTTTGGAACCATTTGAAATTTTCGACAGTTACATTTCACTAGTCTTCTAGATTTTAGCAGCAATTTAAAAAACATACACGTAGATATACCTTTAGAGTTTAGATGAACATTAATTCTGTGTCAATGTCAAAATTTAAATGTCACGTATTGGCGGTTCTCTGAACAGGGCCCTGATGGTTGAATGATGAAACTTCAGTAGAAATTGTTTGATGAGTTATGTATACACAATTTCCCGATTCTAAGCAATCAGATAATAAGGCATTTTTCAATTAATAATAATAGAATTAATAATTAATTCAATTAATAATAGAAATACTTTTGCTCGTTTAAACAATTGTAAATAAGTATGCATTTATTGCTCTTTCTGTTAGTGTTTGAAAACAAGTATTGTACGTAGAGGTAATGTGGTTGTATCTTTGTATTTAATTTAATGGAAAACAATTGGAAAAAATTGTCAGCCTAATTTCTTTGGCTCCTATAAAATATGTCAATTGTCCCTACACATAAATTATTGCGCATCTCAAAATAGGCTCATCTAATTTAAATGGAATATTTTAGTAAGAATAATTCTGAATTAAATTTCCCTAAAATAACTGTTCCATTAGCCACAAGTAAATAACTCTACTGAAGAAAGGTTTTGGAAGAAGACGAAATCAGTTTTATTCTGGCAAATATTATTACCAAATTACCAGAATCACTCAGCAAACCCTGAATAATAAAAATTCTACCATTATGACATTGTCAAGGTTATTGATTACTATACCTTCCATTTGTGGCTAAGGATTTTGTATTATACCGTTTTTGTGTTGTTTTGTAAACTGTGGATGCAAAAATATGTCTGAGACAAATACCACTTTTTAAAAAATCTGCCACCAGGAAAATCCTTTGCCAAGGAATGAGCGGATACATTCATATTATAATTTGTTTCAAGGAGACCTGTGTAACACAATAGCAAATAAAAAGAGAAAGTGCCTTGACGAAACTGATATATGAAATGTGAACACAGTTTATTATATACAATGCATGTACTTGTGTCTAAGTACATATCTCAAAGTGTATTAATGTGGTTACAACACATGTTGATGAATCGTTGTCACCACAATTAATGTAGACTGATTTATTTATTTAATGATACTTTACAAATAAAATGTATTATCTACATCTGTGGAGCTTAGTCACAACTATTTTAGTTGGAGGTTACGGCAGCAATTCCCAAGAGCGCCTGGTGGATGCCAGTTTGGGTGTAAATGTAATTAATCAGGTAGACGTGGATGCAGAATCCAGATTATCTGAATGGAGACGAGAGGTAACATATTTTGTATATTTAAATTTACCTGGATTTGTATTTGAAAAGCTGAAATATAATAAACGACTCCTCATCAGGTGCCGAAACGTCCGCTAGACGATAACGGTAACAACCTATTTGCAACAAATACTTCGTAACTTATACTACAGTCAACTTTTGACGAATGCACTTCTATTTCTTTTTCCAGGAAATTTCAAAGGTTTATTCGATCCCGAATGCAGTCATATTTACATACTTACTCCATTAATAAAAGAATTGAACATCACCATCAGCAATCATACTTTGAAGCACGGCAACACCATTTGTTACTGGCAAATCATAGTTCGTTAAATCATGTTTCATCAGTTTCAAGTCGTGATATATCTGGATATTCCAAATATTTTTTAATTTAGGGAACGGATGATTGCATTCCAAATCTGACCTGTAAGCAATTCCAGTTGACGACCCCTCCAACAAAAGATGATGATGACCCGTGTCAAGACGAATATTTGGAAGTCACGGATGGGACATTTGGATATGACAAGTTTTGTGGGAGCAAGGGACCGGAAGAGCTAACCAACGGCAGAAAATTGAGAGACTTTTTCATAACGCTAAAATTAAACAATGACACAAATCCGAGCAGAAGTCTACGGTGCATTGTTACCTGTTCCGTGGCTAAAATCAATGGTGAAATGTTGAAAGAAAACTCGGCTCCTCAAATTAACGAAAATTGCAGTAAGGTGACCAGTGTCGTAGAGCATTTTGGGGTTAGCTTAAAAAACTGATAATAAGTTTCCTTCCATTTTTAGGCTGTGGTCGTCGAGTAACCGGGAAAAAATTGGAAAACAAAAAATTTTCAGGTTAACTCATCTTAGCCATTGCAAACTTCTCGTTTTTAAATGCAAATCATGTAGTTGTTTTTTTGAAACCTCCAGAATTTCCTTGGATGGCAGCTCTTGTTGCAACTGGAACGAGAAAGCCGTTTTGCGGAGGTTCCTTGATAAACAATCAATACATTCTCACCTCCGCTCACTGTCTCAAAGGAGAGTTTGCAAAAGTTAAAAACATCAACGTTCTCCTCAACGCCCACCAAGTAAACCTTACTGACGACAAAGACACTGATTCTCAGTCCGCCGCTGAAATCTTGGAGCACACTGAACATTTAGAGGAAAGCGATAAAGATGACTACTCGTACCGTTTCACTATTGAAAGATATAGCATCCACCCGTTGTTTCGCAAAGAGTAAGCGCAAGATATGAAGTGTTTAAGAAATATTAACTCAAATCTATAAACGTTCTTGTTTCAGCTCCAGTGATTTCGACGTTGCTCTCATTAAATTGGATAAAGTGGTAGATTTTGTACACTTTGACGAAATAGAACCCATCTGCTTACCACCCTTATCTCATTATCTGGAATCAAAAGTGGTAAGGTGCTTGCATTGACGGAGACAAAGTATAACGATTTCCCATTATGGTCGTTGAGATTATACCTATTATAGGGTGTCAATGCGATAGAAACTGGGTGGAGTGTGAATAACAAAAGGACGCCACCAAACCCAAAATTGCTGGCGGGAGAAATGGAAGTTTTTTCACATGACGAGTGCCGGGAAATTTATCAGCACCGGTTTACACAGAGGATGCTTTGTGCCGGTATTAAGGACGGATCGAGGGACTCGTGTAAAGGGGATTTGGGGGGTCCTCTGATTAGTGAGAAATCGAAAAACGTATGGGAGCAGATAGGTGTTATCACTAGAGAAGAGAGGTGTGGCCACTTTAATACGTCGGCCACGTACACTAATATACGGGGTGAGTAATAATTGGTGTGGCACTGCAAACATATGGAAGGAATTGGAATTTTACAGAGTTGTGACGGTTTTGGTCCATTTTCAGAGATCATGCAGTGGGTGAAGTACATCAGCAACATGGAAGATTCTGTATGGTGCCGGGGCAATCTGTAGTTGAATGATTTACTAGGATCATATTTGTGTAGTGTGGTCAGTAATCTACTTACAACGCAACGGATGATACAGTTTTGTCGTTAGATAAAATCATGGTTACAATAGCTTTAAGCAAATAGCTCAAGTCAAATATTGGAATTACAACGCAAATGTAATAGTTATCAAATTGAATAAACGTTTATTGTTTCTCGAGTTAAATAATGCCGGCATTAATAACCAACTACATGCTCGTGTATGAATATACAAGCGAATATTTACACATTGACAGCTAAAAACTTGCTTTTGTCTTGGTTTTGGTTTAATTCATAATTAAATTTAGTTAATCATTAATCGTTTGCATCTACACGAATGAGAACTGTAATTAATTATGTAAGATATAATTTCTGGACATAACACTGGACAAACAAATTGGTACTATTACTACAATGAAACCCAAAATTTATCAAGATTATATCATTATATAAGTGCTGGAGAGATACTCTGCAGTTATATTCAACGCGCTTACCAATTTATTATCAGTAGTGCATCAAATATTCGAAGCATTAAATTATAAAAATAACCAACTGCAAATTCCTTGTTTAACAGATAATAATCTCCATACTTGAATTTTATCGGATATGCTGCCCGACTTTGCAGCATGTGCATTCTGGCCGTCCGTGTAAGTTTTTTTGTAAAAATAAATTTGACTCGCATGCTATACAAATTAAGACAGTCTTGTAGCAACAGCAAAGTTGAGACCACCAAAGTTAAATATATGTAAACCACCAAAAGCACAGAAATCAAAATTAAAACCAGAATGAAATACAACGGGAGCGAAATAACATCAACGGAGCCTTTTATAACGAGCCACGCGCAAATAACTAAAAACCAAAAAATGGAAAACAAAAATATAAATATTATTCTGTTGATAATTGTAACAATACATCGAGAAACCAATAAAAGATATATATAACTTCGACGAAACGTAGAATATTGGTAATTTTTTGTACAAAAAAGAGTAGCGACTTGTGTTATCCTATCAACAACAATTGTTAGCGTAACCATAATAAAACTTATTGATCGGAACATTTCAGTGGCGGCCAAAAAATTAACAAAGAAACGTACGGCATATTGTGCCAAAATATGTGTGGCGGTGCGTTCATATTTAGATGGCAGCAGAAAACTTTCCATGAAATGGAAACTAAGATCTATATCAGTTATTACATTACCAATACCAATAACAAATGGATACATTGAAAATGAAATTACTATAAGAAACCTAAACGCATCCGAATTTGTGACAACTGATTTAATATTTATTGCATGCCGGGTTTCTGTAAATATAAAAAAGTTAATACAATTTGAAAGTATATTTGAGAGATTCTGACCAAGAACGAAGTTGAATGTATGTACCTTTAAATATGTCTGCAGCAACCTGGAGAAATGTATTGATCCCTAATACAAGGTCCGAATCAGTGGAAACTTTTATAATCAACAAGCAGATTACACATGTTCCAGAGATCAAGTAAAGCAGCATGCTATTAACGAAATCTGACGATCTATTGCTTCCAATCCAAATTCCAACTCCAAAGTTTCCAAGGAAGAAAAGACATATATAAATTAATACAGCTTTATAAGGGAGGATTTTCCATATTGGATGTATCTTTTGAATTTTACTAAAATCCTTGCTCCAGTTTAGAGGCAAGGGCCAGATTATATAGCGGAAAAGTGATGTGTGAATGCAAAATGCTTTTCGTTCCGGTGCCGTGAGATACATTTAATCCTAAATTGAAAGCTTTCAAATAAATTACAAATACCCAGCTACGCCTATTTAAATTTTTGAATGCACGTAATGCAAAAAATGTATAGCACCCAGTAATATTAAGAACTAACAAGTTTAGTCGTACCCTGTCTCAAAGAACTGCTTTATCAAATACTGCTGAATTTCTAATTGTAAAATATGCCTTTAAAAAGTTCTCTAGACTATCTGTAGGTGGTCAGATGGCATTTATATTATACTGTTTCTAGGTGTTAAGTTTCAGCAGCAATTTTAGATTAAAAAATTTAGGAATATAAGTGACTCTTCTTAAAAACAAGTGGTGTTTATTGATGGAGTCTTAAGCTTTCCAGGAACAAACACCGCGTTTCTTTTCTGTTTGCTTCAAATAAAATGTGGGATATAATGCTGGATCAAATTAAACTCCAAAATTAAAGCAAGGTTTTATAAGTTAAGAACGTTGCGCTTATTCTCCATGTGCTGTAATTTTTTAAATGACGTTGCTTGTAGTTATTATACAATACATAGAACAATTAAGCTGTGCTAGCTAAAGTAAAAAAGTGTGTTAGATGTTTCGTATTTTAATGTAAAATTTTAATTTGTTCTGTATCCATAGGCAAAATTGCTTGATGTTATGTCAACAGTTTCCGTCTGTCTGCGCGTTCTTATAGAAGGTATAAAAACTTTGTTAAGGAAATCACCTTTTGCCACTATGAATTTTGCTTGCTACCAGCAGCGGTAAGGGCGAAATATACATGATATAAATGAATCCAACAAATTCAAGACAACTCAAATAGAATTTGTATGTAAGTATATTATCACAGATGTTAATTAAATTTAATATCGAACTTTGAGTATTTAATAAAATATGACATGAAGTTGTTTCAACACAAAGAGTTTATAACTTCACTAGAATACTATTTTAGAACATTATATAACCTTGTTATTTCGTAATCGAGTTTGTTTCGAATTGTTTCTATCTTCAATCCTTATAACATTAAAAGTAGGTACGCTTCTAATTGACAACATTTTTAAATTACTCACATCTAAAATGCATTAATAAAAGCCACAAAAATAAGCTTCTTCAAGAGTAATGTAATTCGTAAGACGTGTTTACTCCCTAAATAAATTACTTTTTATTACCGATGATAGAATGTTATAGCTTTTAGTGCAATTCGCGGTTTTAAATGGATCCGTAATACCTAGCCATTTTTCTACTTCAAATGTGAAGTAAATAATTCATCATTACAGTTGTAACTGCAAAATAGTACATACCAATTTTTCATTATCCAAGGTAGTGTACACGCGTAAATATTCCTCATAGAAACATGAACAACGCTGAATGAGGTACGTCAGTACTTGGGGTGCTCAAAAAGTTTGGAGATGGAGATTGTTTCGAAACGGGAAACAACAGAGAACTCTTTAGCATTTATTTTAACCTAACACGTACACAAGTCCCTTCACGTAAACCTTAACTGTTTTTTTAAGTTGTTTGTAGGTAAGGTTAAAATGTATGCTAAAGAGTTCTCTGTTTATCCCCTTTCAGAAGTAGCCTTCATCCCCAAATGTTTTGAGTACCCCAAGTACTGACTTACCTTATTGGCGTTCATGTTTCTATAATGAATATTTACGCGTTTACATCCTTGGCATTATCTATATATTATATCTATTCAATTTACTAAAACTGCTGTATTTAATCACTCATTATATCCATGTGACACGCCGACGCTCCTCAATTTTAGGAGTTATAATAAAATTTATGTTTCTTTGTGCATCAGACTAGTTGTGGAAAGCATCTACAAAGGTGTAGTTAGTTGAATCAATAAAAATGTTCAATTGACTATTATTTCATTTAGTTTACATTAATGTTCAAAGCCAAAACTAATAATTAAACTCTTTCATTTGGTATTTAGCTTCATTATGAAAATGCTATTTGCATAAGCGATAAACAAAACTCATCTTTCAAGTAAGACCAGAAGGTTAACTAAATGGACACAAGCCTCATCAAACCATTCGAACAAGGTACTCCGATTCACATTATAAAACTCACCGCCTAGTGGAAGACTCAACGGTCGAAATGATCTGGCCGTTTTGTAAACCACGCAATTTCTCGGGGACAAACTCAAAATCTGCTGCTTAAACGCCTTCCACCGCTTTTCTAATTCATCTAGAAACACACACTCACAATACTGTACCAGCGATGACAACGTCACACCTACAATTAATACGCACAGTAAAGGAATCCCTCTCCCAGACCCATCTAAAAGCAACTCTTGATACCTTATCATAGAAAAGGCGGAAGTAATCCGACAAATTAGCATACCCGTGGAATGAAATGCCACCCTAGCAGCTCCTAGGAAAGAGTTTGGCATTCCCACAGTACATTGTAAACTTCGATATATCCAGATAACCGTACTTTCTCTCAAACATCCCAACTCAGCCGTGTAAAAGCAGAAATGCAATCGTCCTCTTTGGGTGAAGGTCACCATAGCTTTAAGGGGCAACGCCACTCGTAACCAGTCGTGTAGTAGACATACATGAACCATAAAAACTGTGACAAATAATATAACAGTTCCCGACAGGCAGAGAGCACCGTATGCTTCCGCGATACCAAATATTACAGTATATGTATCTACACGAATTTTAACTTCGAAGACGTCCTCCACGAGGTTGTGAATGGGATCAGCCGGATGAAAGAAACAAACGGCAAAAACGATGGGGAAAATTAGTGTGCCAATTAAACCAAACATAATAAGTTGTTCTACAATCCTATAAGAGTCCCGGGAGCCGACAACCTTTTTTCGTTGAAATATTTTTTGAAACTTGGCGTGCAGATTAAGTGGTTGGTTGAGACATTCTGAGAGAAGCATCTCATTTCCACTCTGAACGGAGGATACGGCCATTACCAACCCAATGAAGGCAGAAAACAAAATGGCGGCCAGAGAGATAAACAGATTGTTATCGTGTGTGTTTTTTGAGAAGTCGTCTATAGCTTCGTCTTGAATTGTAACGGTTGTCTGTTTTGAGTATGTAAATAGAAGCATGGAAATAGCTGCCAGATATCCAATAAGCTGCATTAAATTCCAGTGGAACAATCGAAAGCTTTTGAAAGGCATGAATTTGCCGGCTGTTTCATCCCAACATATACAAGCTGACAACGAGTATTGAATAAACACTCCGAAACGCCAGGTAATTATTTCGGAAATGCGGTTGGTCAAAGATAGTAACATTTTAGCAGCTTAAAGCGATATAAACATTGGATAACTGTAAACTTTGATGTACGTACAGCAGTTTTGGGAAGGTAATTTTGAAAATGAATTGAATTTCTGAGATATGTAATGTAGGAATTAAGGTTTGAGGATTTGATAGGATCTCATGTGATGAAACGTACAACAACGTGATGAAATGTATTTTTGCCTGATGCAAATTGAAAACTCTAAAACAGATTAGCTATAAAACGGTGACGGTATACGCGTCGTGTTTCAGATAACAAGATCTAAGACTGCTTGGTTTAGTTTTTCAGATACACAGGAGCTTGTCTTTTAGTACCTCCGCCATTACTTACATTTTTACACTGTAGCTTTACTCAACGGCATGGTCCCGCTATCGTTTCTAAATTAATATTTTTGAATGCGGCATATGTCAAACCAACGTTTATGTTTTATTATAATGGGATACCAAAGTAAAATTTGGGGGATTTTGCACAACCATTAAAAGTTGTCAATTTGTAAGCCTAATTCTTCAAATTTTAATAAGGCTAATGACATTTCGAATTTAACAATGATAGTTGGTACATTAAAAAAGGTAAATATTACTAAATTTTCGTGTTGAGGAAACGACACATTCAGTTAAGCCAACGGTTTGTCCTATAATCATGAAGTTTACATGATCAATAGTATTTTACCAGGCCGAGTAATGTCTAATTTAAAAAGTGGCTAGTTTTGTTATTCCATGTAACCATTAGTTGATCACCAAGTCTACAAATGAATTATTACGTATTCTGCAGCTACCTACCAATACTATTCCGCTCTAAAAGTTGTCTACAATTTACCTAAATGTTATTGGGCAGTTACTGGAATTTAACGTTTTAAAAAACGAGCATGTTAAATTCCAATTTAAATAAAGAGCAGCCCACTATTTTAAATGTATAAATATTCTAGTAAATACGTGAAGAGAATTTTAAAAGAATATGTAGATTGTAAGCACGACAAATTCAATGAAGTAATAATGGAAGTAACAAATAAGGTATTAGTTTAATAAAACGTTAAAGGAAAATCGATGTTTAGTAATTACTATGCTAATCCGGGGGTTAGTATATACATGTTGACATTTGAAGTATTATTACATGTTGTATACAATTGTGTGCACCTTTACATTTTTAGAAATTATTTGACTTAATATAGAGATATTTATATGACAAAAATTTCAATATATTGCCTATACATTCTACCTGCAGTGGTGCCAATGACAAAGTTAACCTGTGCATCAGTCAGATTGCTATGAATGTTTTAAATAATAAACAGAATTGCAAAATATACTTATTTTCAGAATACTAATATATATTTTTCAATTTTTGTTTTGTGACAACAGAACTTTAAGGGAGAAGACTAGTAATTCTAAGTGCTGGCTTCTTTTAAATTTTGTTTAATTTGTACATTTCCATTGTGTTTTCATTAATATTATTTAAGCTTAATTCATCCTGTACTTGAGGGGGTATTAATGATAGTTTGTTCCTATTTTGGGATCTTAATTAAGAAAAAAGTAGATAATTAGATGTAGTGCGAAAAACCACAATACTTCCAAGCAGTAAATAACATGTGTACAGTACATGAGTCATTCATAATTCATAGGTTTGGATTTATATGTGATAATTTTTTAAATGTATGTAAACATGTAGGAAAAATTGGTATGATATGTATACACATTTACTTATAATATTCAGGATTCTTTCATTTTAGGAATTTGAAAGAATTTTCTATACATTTATTTCTCAAAGTCAGCTGTAGCTTCTACAAACTGCTAAATAAATCGTTTTAAATTTACCTGAGTAGATAATTATATAGTAGATTCTTAAAATTTATATGGAAAATGATAGGATGCTCAGTAGACCATTAACTTAAATTGTAAATTCGTCTAATATTCTACTGAGTTATTAAACATTAAATAATCGGTTCGTAATTTAAGCCATCAATGATGCGCATCAGATGGCCAGTCAATTAAGTACATAATCGCGTCATATAGCTTTCGAGACATATTGCAACAGTTTAATTTTGGAAACATGTATACTTGCTAGTACTGTTAACTGTTCAGTTGGTACTAAATTAAATGTGTAAAGAAATCATTTCTACTTACCTTTACCCTTTAGAAGAAAATATTAATATTTTATTAATAATATGTATACAAAATTGAGATAAAAACATCCGTAAATACAATGCCCCCAGTATCTGTATTTCATCTTATTCGTAAATTGTGCAATTTTATAATTGTTGAATAAATTTTGTAGGAAATGTAAAATCATTTGAGTCCAATCCTTAACTGTAACCACATTATTTAATAAAATAGTAAAATGTAAAATTAGTGGGCAACACAACAACCGAATTTTAATTCGACTAAAACTTCTCAATCCATATTTATCAAGCCGAATCATTGTAGTATTATTCACCATTGTATAACAAATAAATATTATATGCAACCCTGACAGGATTACAATTTAATTATTTACTTTTATTTCATATAGCCATCTTCTTTTACGACAAGTCCTACCAAGTACCATCTGCACTTTTAAAATTTATGTCGTGATAATTCGGTAAATGGCCATGTCACAGCCACTACGTCCTACCTGCGTGATTCTGTTGGGTATCTGTCTCGTCGTCCCACCCGTTTCAACGAGGAGCGTGTAAATATATTATTTAAACAGAGATCACAGAGTGTTGCTCTACAACTTTACATTCCTTTGCAGTTACTGTGCCCACCACCAGTAGATTAACGATTTAACGCAGACTCCATTGCCATGGTTACATATTATAATGCAGTCTCTTTCAAATAATCAAATAACATTCTTTAGATTAAAAGCAAGTATAGTTAGAAACAAAGTTTAACACAGGGAATGCTTTATGTATAAATAAGGGTATTTTCAACCTTTTATTCAAGGAAGATCTGTTCACTGGACGATGGAAATTGTCCACTGGACAAAAGTGGAAATGTCCATCGTCTTCGTAGGACAAAAGTGAACAAAACACTTCAACAACTGTGTAGTGTGCTGGGCACGTGGTGTTAGTCTTGGAGATGATACGATGGTATGGATGGTAAAAACGGAGCGTTTTAATTTTCAGATGTACATGTAGTTAGATGCGAGTGGCTGTAAGGTATGATATTTGAGTTGCTAGTAATTGAATGTGCTTTGACTTCTCCGAGATATGCACCACCTTGGGTGGGTTACGAGACAAAGGAAAGAAATGCAGTAAAACTGATGCTACCTAAAACAGTAAAGAACGAACAAATTTATTTAAAAACGGCTTGTGACTTTGGAAGGTTGTTGTTCGTTCAACTAGCAAAAGAGAAGTGAAATATTGTAGCTCTCTATTCAAAAAATGAGGTTGCACGTGAACACAGGCAGCATTGAACTTCACTGACGTCAATAGAACAAATTTACATAAATAGCTTAGCAAGAAGTTTTTGTCAGTAAGTGTAGGCAATTTTACATACAGTAATACAATGGATTAAAAACAATTGTAAATGACACACACCTACACCATAGTCAAATAGTCACACATTAAAACTTTCAGTACATTACAATTAACATAAGCTTTATGGTTCGTATGAACAAACTGTTTTGGGGCATTATTATACAAATAACATACATGTATTACATATTATTATACGTTTTGTCCACTTTTGTCCATTTTGGACAAAAAGTGGGGTGGACAGTGGACGTTTATCTTTTTTGCTTTTATTATTTAACGTGTATTATGCAACTTCTCCGATTTGATATGTCTAACCAGCCAGAAATACATTTCGATTTACGCGATTCAGTTCACGCAACTGTTATGGCACCATAATCCTTTGATAAGGAAGTTGACATTTCGTCTTGTCTCGTTAGCAGTGTAATTGTTCCGCTTCTACAGGTAGCTTAAGTTGTCTTATATTTTCAAACGTGCCTTTATTAGGACGACGAATAGAACAAACAATAAAAATGTTCTTTTAAATTTTGCAATACAAAATTAATCTGGTTTTTGCATGTTGCTTATATAAAAATAACGGGACAATGGCGTGCAATATTAAACACCCAGCATTCATACAATTTTGCATATTGAGATTCGTTTTTACCGACAACAGTATTTTGTTGTAAAATTATACGCCTTAAGCTGCCATGATTTATGAAATTCTTTTAACTGAAAGCGCCGAAATGGCTAATATCTGTTGCATTTATCAACCTAGCAAATGCTGCTTGCTGGACTGAACCAGTAAAATTGGCCAGTACACAGCATTAAAAATGAGAAACAACCCTGGAAACAGGACCCGACAAATTCGGTCAATTTGAGCCCAAATTAGTCGCGGTGGCTGGGAAGAGGGCATCTTTAAGTGGACGTTATACATGCCAGATACACTGTAAACGTCAGGATAATCTTCCGCGACTCCAGGCAAGTTGACATGCGGATACAATCCAACATTTTGCTGTTGGTCCATCGGCCAGTTTTCCCGTCCGTGGCCGTAGTAGGCTAAGGCCGGTCCCTACATTAAAGATTACAGTGTAAAACTTTATGGTTACGAATGACCCCTACAATGACCGATTTTTAATTAAACTGAAATCTTACCATGGCGCCAGCTCTTCTATTTATAAGGTACGGATGTTGTTCGTACCCCGAATGAATACTTCCGGGGAAATTCCGTGCTATGTCGTTCCCCTCCGGCGGTCTCATCATACCGTTTTGTTGTTGGGAGATATTTGGGTGCGATGTCATGTGAGATTGATTAGTTCGGTTTCCTTCTATCTTCTCCAGAAATTTTTCCTGCTCTTCCTTTTGCATGTCCAGCTGTTCCTTCCTCCATTTCATATAGTTCACTATTACTGTTTCGCATAATGCCCCAAAGACAAACATCATGCAACCAATCAACCATATGTCCATCATCTAACAAACAGTATCTCATTTTACAATACTTAATCAATTCTCTGTCACTAAAATACATCTTAGCGTTTGCAGTTACCGTAACGTAATTGACAGTAGGAATGATGCCCTTCAGACCCCCATGCATGGTAACCAGAGTGAGAATGCAGGTAACAAGAAGAGAAATCCTTCCTGGAATTGCGTCCTAAAAGAACCCAATTTAACCTTTTTGCGATATGTTTACTCTAATACATCTCATAATGAAATAGAGTGGATATATGATTTTACCAGGCCCAGCCAGAAACTGAAAAAGGATAATATGACAACCAGAATGGTTGGTATGAATACTTGGAGAATGTTGTTTCCCAGCCTTCTCTCAAATCGAAACGTCATTCTAACGTATGGGTACTCAACTAGAATACACAAAAATTCCCATGAAGTTCCCATGCTATGGTCGTTAAGTAAAATTGTTAGGTTCATACACTGTCCAAATTTTTGAGATCCGTGGTCTATTTGTGGGGGTAACATAAAATCGTACTGGTACAAAATTATATTAGATTCCCATGAAATTGGATGAACGGGTTCCCATTCATATTCCACCGTCAAAGAATTGTATTTATCTGGTAATTTTCACATTCCTCATATAACACCCCTAATGAAGCTTATCTTTTCCCTTTCCCAAAATACGTGGGTTTACTTATTTCAAGTGTGTCTTACAGCTCATAAATACAAAGTCGCAAACTTGCACATCCAGAGGGTACCACTTAAATGTAAAAGAGCACGAGAGCATTCGAGCTTTGTACATGATCGTTTTGTTCTTATAAATTTGTACCACTGCCAAGGGCGTTGTGAGTGTGAAGATTTCTAAGGAAAATAGCATATCGCGCGTTAATATTTTATATTTTTAAGTCGCCGACTAAATTTTTCTCGTAACATTACTTGCATCGCGAGCGTTCGGAATAAACGAATCGGGTGACCAAAAAGAATGAAGGACGTTTTCCTCGGCAGAAATGTGTCAGGAGGATCTTTCGGTTTAAACAGGCCATCTGGAAGTTTCAATCCTGTAGCTTCCCACCGCTGTCGCACGTGAAAATCAAATCTAAAATGGGTTCTTATCTAATTAAACAGGTCAACCGAAAAATGAGGAAATTTATGTTGAGTGGATTGAAACATGACAAACCTAATACTCATGTCCTTGACGTCAACTTTGACAATGTCTACTATATGAATCGCGTGATACACAGAGACTCTCTCGTAATTTTCCGCCTGTTGAAGAGCCCACCTGGAACCTTAAATTATAATCTTGTTGGTTTTCAAAATCGTAATTACGTTAGACAAACGTTTAAATACATTAAAATATATGCAGGGTTAGGGTGTAACGTCTCAACGAACCAAGTAACGAGGCTTTATTTAACTCTAACGCGGCGAAGTCCATAGTTCCATTGCCAACGATATTTTGGCTGAACGCTTCAAATCTGCAAAATAGTACGCTTTAAAACAGAGAAAAATTTATCCTCAAAAATGTTTGTGGAAATATAGAAAATGAAACATATTTTGTATTGGACGATGCTAAATATGTCGTTACCAGCTGGTTAAAAGATGCATAATTGCAAGTAAATATTTCCGGGAAATTTCCATACTAATTGACGTTAAATGCATGTACTTGTTATGGAATACAGAGAAATAACACCATTTCTCCCGAATGGTGAAATGTAAAACAACGATAAATTCCAGCTGTATTGTGTAGCAATGGATTTCATATAAATAGAGAGTTTAATCGCCATTACGGGGAACTGCAATGCACGGGCAATGTTTCGTCACGGAATTAGACAATTTGATGACATACATAGTTAGCACAAGAAAGACAAGTTGTTATAGGTGCGTATACTGCACGTTTACTCATGCAGTGTGGAATGTCAAGCGTGACATTAGTGGTGCAGCTGGAATAAACGTTTACTAGCTAACGACAAGACCTATCAAGAATAAAAGAAAGAAAAGATAATCATCTGAAAATCGGTTCTATTGAATTTTATTTCTGTTAAATATTTAACTGAAATCAGTTTCATTACATTCTATGACCAGAGTGAGTTATTATGCCCGGAAGTGGGTGTGGTGAAAGCGTGAATTGGCGTTTTAAGGAGAACAATGCTGGACATGTCTACAGATTCATTTCACTTCCTGATATTTCACTATTTTATTGATTATTTAAACTTGATTTAATCGGGCTGTCAGATACGGTATTTGTAGCATGTTCACTAATTCACGTTTCAATTGATCACAAGTGCCTACTTTGTTCTTGGCTCTGGTAGAAATTGTGAAGGTATGAGGGGTGAGATATTAATGTTTCTCCTTATGCCCCAATGCCGACACAAAATCTTCAGAGATGCGAGCTAGGGCTCTGAATATGAAGATGCCGGTTCTTTTTAGCTTTATGTGGTGTAAATAATGTGCAGGGATGGAAATAACTTGCACAGTGACCTTTCAATAAATACTTTGTAAAAGTAAAGGCACCGTACGGTGAGATTGGGTGAGGTGAAGTAGAAACTTACGGGGAGAAACTTTTCGAATCTGGGAACGTCGCTTAAAGCGGAAATCTCAGGTTCGGAAACAGAAACACGTACTTCCTGAAAATCTCAGGTAGCGTAGTTTTAAACCAAATTGGCTTAAAGGAAAAAAGTTACTGAGCTGCTTCTCTGTGTCTTGCCGGCCCTTTATATAGAGCTGCGTTGCTTGTGACACAGGTACAGGTAAACTATCCATTGTTATTGTGAAGCAATAACAATGGGTACAATTCTTTAAAAAGAATAACTTTAAACAAATGCAGATTAAACTTACACAATTGTAGGTCACGGCATATTATAATATTTTGAGTTTTACTTGCCGTATTAACATATTTGTGAGACCTCACAAAATGCACATGCTTTCATTTGAGTTATTTCGTTTGAGATGAATATTAGGAAATTCCAATTTTTTTCATCACAATGATCTGGTATTTGTATTATTGATCCAGTTCAGGGTTTTCATAAATCAAATATTGCTTAGTTTCTGACGCTAACATTGAAATCGACCGATATTTGCGATAATTAGAGACTCTATTTCTAGGAAAATACCTATTTTGTATCTTCATTCAATCGAGTCCATCTTTATTATGTGAATGTATCATGACTTTTTAAGCCATTTGGAAGGCGCCTATTTTTCTTTAATACCTCCTATTTTGCGGTTTAAACACGTAAAGACCTTTTTTGCATTTTTAGTCACCTTTTTTGCTGTTTTCTGCAAATAAGTAGGGAAATTT